>JAUMJK010001518.1:0-214529 GCA_033558105.1 Coccyzus lansbergi | reverse complement strand
CCAACGCAGAGTCCAAGAGCGCTTGGCTCTAGGCCACGCCCATTATGTCCAAGGCCACGCCCGCAGGGACCGAGGTCACGCCCATTACCTAATCGGCCGCTGTGGTCACGCCCACCGGCCTAGGCCACGCCCACGCCTTCTCGGTTAGCCCCGCCCCTCGGGCTGGGACCACGCCCGCGGCCGGCCCTGGGACGCGCGCGCGCGCTGCGGCCACGTGGTGGCCTGAGCATTGAGGGTCGGATTCAGCGCCCTGCTTGTAGCGCCTTGCCCTGTCTGCCCTGCTCGTACAGAATCACAGAATCACAGAACAACCAGGTTGTTGTGACCCATCGGATCTTCTAGTCCAGCCATTCCTATCTAACACTAAACCAAGTCCCTCAAGACCTCATCCACCCGTGCCTTAAACACCTCCAGGGAAGGGGAATCAACCACCTCCCTGGGCAGCCTATTCCAATGACCCTTTCTGTGAAAAACCTCCTCCTAATCTCCAGCCTAAATCTCCCCTGGCGGAGCTTGAGGCCATTCCCTCTCGTCCTGTCCCCTGTCACATGGGAGAAGAGCCCAGCTCCCTCCTCTGTACAACCTCCTTTCAGGTAGTTGTAGAGAGTAATGAGGTCTCCTCTCAGCCTCCTCGTCTCCAGGCTAAACAACCCCAGCCTTCTCAGCCATTCCTCATAGGGCCTGTTCTCCAGCCCCTTCACCAGCCTTGTCGCTCTTCTCTGGACTTGCTCCAGAGCTTCAACATCCTTCTTGTGGTGAGGGGACCAGACCTGTTTGTACAGCCCTGATCTACAGCCCTGCCTGTCTGCGCTGCTTGTACTGCCCTGCCTGTACGGCCCTGCGCTGCCCTTTCTCTCTCTGACTGCCCTTCCCTGCCTGCCTATCTTACCCTGCTTATACTGCCCTGCTCTGCCTGCCCTGCCTGCCCTGCTTGTACTGCCCTGCCCTGCCTGTACTGCCCTACCTTGCTCTGCCTGCCCTACCCTGCCGGTAACTACAGACTGGGAGAAGCCTGGCTGGAAAACTGCCAGGCAGCAGGTCCAGGGAGGTGATTCTCCCTCTGGACTCAGCACTGGTGAGGCCGCTCCTTGAATATTGTGTCCAGTTCTGGGCCCCTTACCACAAGACGAGGCTGGTGAAGGGGCTGGAGAACAGACCCTATGAGGAGCGGCTGAGAGAGCTGGGGGTGTTTAGCCTGGACAAGAGGAGGCTGAGAGGAGACCTCATTACTCTCTACAACTACCTGAAGGGAGGTTGTAGAGAGGAGGGAGCTGGGCTCTTCTCCCAAGTGACAGGGGACAGGACGAGAGGGAATGGCCTCAAGCTCCGCCAGGGGAGATTTAGGCTGGAGATTAGGAGGAGGTTTTTCACACAGAGGGTCATTGGGCATTGGAATTGGCTGCCCAGGGAGGTGGTTGATTCCCCTTCCCTGGAGGTGTTTAAGGCACGGGTGGATGAGGTCTTGAGGGACTTGGTTTAGTGTTAGATAGGAATGGTTGGACTAGAAGATCCAATGGGTCCCTTCCAACCTGGTTGTTCTGTGATTCTGTGATTCTGTTCCGTGATTACCTTTCCCTGCCTATTCTGCTCTGCCTGCCTCCCTGCCTGTCTGCATTGCCCTGCCTGTTTTGCCCTGCCTTGCTCTGCCTATCCTGCTCTGCCTGTTCTGCCTTGCCCTACGTGTATTGCCCTGCCTTGCTCTGTCTGCCCTACCCTGCCTGCCCTGCTTGTGCTACCCTGATTTGCCCTGCCCTGCCTGTCTGCCCTGCCTGCCATGCTTATACTGCCCTGTCCTGCACTGCCCCATCCTGTACTGCCTGCCCTTCTTGCTCCATCCTGTCCTGCCTGCCCTACCCTGCGTCCCGTGCTTTCGTCTGACACTCCCTGTGCCATTGTCCCCTACAGCCACCCCCCAGGGCTGCTCCCACCAGCACCCCCCCCCCCCATCTCTCCCTGCCTGCATTCGGCACCCGCTGCCGTGAGCCCCAGGGCCAAGCCAATCCCCCCGCGGCTTGCCTGGCCCAGGCTCATGGACCTGGCAGCCCCAGTGCCGGTGGCTGCTGCGTCACGCCAGCACGGCTGCGGAACTCATCACAGTGGCGGCCGCCCACGAGGGGCACGGTGGGGGCCAGGGCTGGCTCTGCTGTGCAGGCAGAAAGCCTCCGGCAGCGGCATGGCAGGGATGCTGCCGCCTCTCTGCCTCCTGCTCCTCGCTGCCGCCCTGCAGGGTGGGCTGGCGCGGACACCGGGGCCCACAGGCCGCCCTGGTCCCCTGCTCCTGCGGCTGCGGCGGCTGGAGGAGCAGGTGGGTGCCTGGGGTGGGCAGGGGATGCAGCCCAAGGGGATTCGCATCTCAGGCTGGGGGTTGGCGATGTAGCAGGGCACAGCGTGGGGATGGGGGTTCACCCCCCCACACCTCGCTCCTTGCAGTTCCGCCGGCTTCACGAGGTGACACTGAACCATCTCCAGAGCATCGCCAGGAACTACAACATCTCCTACAACATCGATGGACGCTTCCAGGCGCTGGCGGAGCAGGCGGAGGCGGCTGCCACTGCCCAGGCTGCCCTGGACGCTGAACTGGCCCGCTTGGCCACGACCAGCTGGCGGCTGCACCGCAGGCTGAAGCGGCTGGAGGGGATAGTGGGTGGCCTGAGGCAGCCGCACTGCCTGCTCACCTACCCTCTGAGTGCACGGGTGGAGGCTGGCACTGAGCTGCACAGCCTGCCGGATGCTGCCCGGAGCCAGGGCAGCCAGCTGGAGCCGGAGCTGCAGGGCCAGGTAACCCCAAGCAGCCGCAGCCCTCAGTGCCCAAAGGTGAGGTGGTGGCAGCGGCAGCAGGAGGAAGGGCACCGGCTCCCGGGCACTGCCAGGCCCCACGGAACATCTGGGGAGGATGCAGAACTCCTTCATGATGCTGCACCAGCAGCCCAAGCCACGGCACCAGCACTCTCCACGGTGACTGTGGTCCCCCAGAAGGAGCCTGGAGAGGGTAGGTACAGGTTCCCTGTCCCAGAACCCACCTCCCCAGCCTGCCGCACCGGAGCCATCCTGCTCTTCCCCAACTCCTCTGCCAAGGACACGGCTGTCCTGGGGCTGGGGACAGGCTGGGGGCTGCGGGCACTGTCGCTCTGTGCCTGGCTGGCCACCTCAGCCCCCTGCCTTGGTGCCCTCCTCTTCTACACCACCGAGGACCGTGGCAGCGAGCTGGCCATGCACGGCTGTAGTGGGGACCTCCCTGGCTCTGCACGCTTCATCATTGGGGACAAGCAGTTCCGGGAGCTCCCGGTCACACCGCTCCTGGATGGCAAGTGGCACCACTTCTGCCTCACCTGGTCATCCAGCCAGGGCCAATACAGCTTCTACGTGGACAGGCAGCTGCTAGCTGCCGGCTCTGGCTTCCAGCAGGGCTATGAAATTCCCACTGGTGGCTCATTGGTGCTGGGTCAGGAGCGGAACCGCCTTGGCAGGCACATCAACACTGCAGAAGCTTTTGTGGGCCACCTGGCTGGCTTCGCTCTCTGGAGCCGGGCTCTCCTGCCTGGTGAGGTGGCCCGCATGGCAACTGGCCGGCGGCTGCCCCGTGGCCCCCTCCTCACACTGGGTGATGCCTCGCTGTATGGTGGGGTGCGGAGGGTCCTGTGCCCGCGAGACGAAGCTGGCGGTGGGAATGGTGCCGATTCCTGGAGGTGACGGCTGGCTGATGGCTCTGATTCGAAGGATGGAGTTTCCAACCCCCCTTATTTTCTAGCAATCCTCACCAAAGTGAGGGGCGAAGTGCAGCTGAGCAAGGATTCTGATATAATAACTCAATAACAATTAGACAGTCATTTTGAAGCAGGTATTCTTTATTAGCAGTGCTGGATGCGTGAGGGAATCAATCCTCTAAATACACACACAAAGCAAGAAACTGTGTGTCTTTTATAGTACAGATCTATGCATTTTTCATCACCCCACCTCCAAAAAAGGTGTTCATTCCTTTTCAAAGAGTCATTAACATATCTCCACACCATGTTTATATGCGCAGACAATCCCTTGGGTGGTCTGAGGACCCCCTCTTGAGGCCCAAAGATGGAGACTAGAAGTAAGCAGCCCAAATTTTGGGGAAAATAATCCTTTTCTGCTGGTGTGGTAGTGTGGATTTCAGGCTTCCTTATCTTATCTTGCGGGATGCCTGGGATGCCTGTTCCTTTCACAGCTGGCCCACCTTTAGATAAACATCCTTCCAGACACACATCGCCATGGGATATACAAGCTTAGACAATTGTTATAGATCAAGACACAAATTCAAATATTTGCCATTCATCAGTCTCCCTTTAGGAAAGAAAACAATTTTCAAGACACATACCACTATAAGACATATTAAGTTAAAATTTGCCACTTACCAGTACCAGTGCTGGCACGGACTGTGTCCTCCTTAGTGGAACAGGCCACCCAGCAGAGAGGACACCTCAGGATTGATGGGGAAAAGGTGTTTGCCAGCAAAGCTGGATGCTGGCTCGTGGTGCTTCCCATAGCCTGGGGGGCATCAGCTCCTGCCCCTAGAGCTGATGAAGGGGCTGGAGAACAGGCCCTATGAGGAATGGCTGAGAGAGCTGGGGGTGCTTATCCTGGAGAAGAGGAGGCTGAGGGGAGACCTTAATTGCTCTCTACAACTACCTGAGCAGAGGTTGTGAAGAGGAGGGAGCTGGGCTCTTCTCCCAAGTGACAGGGGACAGGACAAGAGGGCATGGCCTCAAGCTCCACCAGGGGAGGTTTAGGCTGAATATTAGGAAAAAATTTTTCATGGGAAGTGTCATAGGGCACTGGCAGAGGCTGCCCAGGGAGGGGGTTGAGTCACCTTCCCCGGAGGTGTTTAAGACACGTGTGGATGAGGTGCTGAGGGACATGGTTTAGTGATTGGTAGGAATGGTTGGACTTGATAGGTCTTTTCTAACATGGTGATTCTATGATAAGCAACCCCGGAATTCCTATTAAAATAATGGAATCATCATAGAATCATGGTATGATTTGTGTTGGAAGAGACCTCAAACCCATTCAATTCCACCCCTGCCACGGGCAGGGACACCTCCCACTGGATCAGGGGCTCCAAGCCCCATCCAGCCTGGCCTTGGACACCTCCAGGGATGGGGCAGCCATCCCTGCTCTGGGCAGAGAAGAAGCCTCCTTTATTCCTGCCTCCCTGCCTCGCTCCGTGCCGCTCGCAGCCGGTTGGGAGCAGCTCGGGCGCAGCAGGGAGCGATGCCCGGGCTGTGACCCCGCCGCTGAGTCAGGAGGGAAGCTGTGGCACGGAAAAAGCGTGACGAGCGGTGAGCCAGGGGTGCCGGCCCTACCCCGTGTCCCTGGGGCTGAGGGCAGCCATGGCCGCCCGCTCGGCTGGGACTACAACTCCCATGGTGTCGCGGGGTGCAGGGTCACGTGAGAGCGTGCGGTCACGTGAGCGCGGCGGCGCGGCTGTCACATGACCGGGCGGGGAGGCGGGGGCCGGCGGAGGTCGCGCTGTTGCCGCCCCGCATGGCCAACGTCGCCAAGAAGGTGTCCTGGTCCGGCCGCGACCGCGACGACGACGAGGAAGACGACGAGCAAGCGGGAGAAACCACCCCGCTGCTCAACGGCACCGGCCCTGGCGCGGCAGGCGGAGCCCGGCAGGTGTGTGCCGGCCCCGGGAGGGAGGAGGGTACCGGCCCCGGGAGCTGGGTACCGGCCCCGGGACTGGGGGAAATGGCGGCCCTGGGACCTGCGCACCGGAGCCGGAAGTAGTGGGGATGCCAGCCCCGGGAGCTGGATACCGGCCCCGGGAGCTGGGTACCGGCCCTGGGATTGGAGGGGATGCTGGCCCCGGGTGCTGGGTACCGGGGCCGGGATGGGGGTGGAATGCCAGCCCCGGGAGCTGGGTACCGGCCCCGGGATTGGAGTGCCGCTGGCCCCGGGACCTGACTCCTAGCCCGGGATGCTGGCCCCGGGATGGGAGGTGGAAAGGGGGAGATACTGGCCCCGGGAGGGAGAGAAGGGGGCTACCGGCCCCCGGCGGGGAGCGCCTGCCCCACCCCGGGCCCTTCTGCACCTAGAGGGTGTCGGTCCAGGCCGTGGGGTCGTGTCCTTGTCCCCTGTCACCGTGAGCGGCCGTGTCCCAGGGCTAGGCAGGGTCTGCCGGTGCCCTGCTCTGTGAGCAGCTCTGCGGGGAGGCTGGGGCTCCTCCAGGCTCTCCTGGGCTGGGGAAAGCAGAACCTGGCAGGGCTCGCTGTGGGCAGAAGGCAGGAGTGAGCCAGGGCACTCGTGGGGGAAAATCTGAGGGAGGGGGCTGACTCAGGGCCTGCCGCACAGCGGGACACGCTGCCTCCTCTGGCTCCCGTCACAAGGAACCAGCACCCATCCAGGACCCTACCTGCTCCTCAGCTTGGGGAGCAGCTGAGATGGACCCCACCGGCAAAACCTCGCTGGGCAGGGACCTCTTCCTGCAGCTGCCTTCTTCGTTTCCTCTACCGATGCTGCTCTGCGACGGAGCCTGTGGCTGCTGCCCAAACAGGTTGGGCTCAAACGCAGAAGCACCTGAGCTGGTGGTGGCCGAATGAACCCACGCTGGCAAAAAGCAAGTCCAGGGTGGGATGTTCCCAAACACAGGGAGGCTAATTTCTTTCTTGCATGTTAATTTTGGGTAATTAACTGAAAAGAATCATAGAATCATAGAACAACCAGGTTGGAAGGGACCCATTGGATCTTCTAGTCCAACCATTCCTATCAAACACTAAACCAAGTCCCTCAAGACCTCATCCACCAGTGCCTTAAACACCTCCAGGGAAGGTGATTCAACCACCTCCCTGGGCAGCCTATTCCAATGCCCAATGACCCTCTGCGTGAAAAACCTCCTCCTAATCTCCAGCCTAAATCTCCCCTGGCGGAGCTTGAGGCCATTTCCTCTTGTCCTGCCCCCTCTGTGGTGTACTGGAGGCTGTTCCTTGGGCAGTCTGCCTAGCATTCTCTCCTCCACATGCAGTGTGGTTAACTGGAGCACGGCGTGGCTGAGGCATTTGGTGCCTGTTACAGAGTGAAGCTGTGGCTGGGTGGGCTCTGCCAGGCAAGGGCTGGGTCTGCAGGGTGCTTGGTTGCCAAGGAGAGGGGCTGCTTCCAGGTGCCATCCTCAAATTTCCTCTAGGGAGTTTGCTAGGAGAGCTGAGCTTAGATGGGGAGGAGCGGTGCCAGCCTTGGGCAGCTGTTAGCAGGGGCATCTCGTAGAATCATAGAACAACCAGGTTGGAAGAGACCTATCGGATCATCGAGTCCAACCATTCCCACCAGACACTAAACCATGACCCTCAGGACCTCATCTACCTGTGCCTTAAACACCTCCAGGGAAAGTGAATCAACCACCTCCCTGGGCAGCCTATTCCAATGCTCAATGACCGTTTCTGTGAAAAACTTCCTCCTAATCTCTAGCCTAAATCTCCCCTGGTGGAGCTTGAGGCCATTCCTTCTTTTGCTGTCCCCTGTCCCTTGGGAGAAGAGGCCAGCTCCCTCCTCTCTACAACCTCCTTTCAGGTAGTTCAGCTCACGGAGCGTGATTCTGTGCTGCCCTGCTCCTAGGCAAATCAGAACAGCCGGCTAATTAGAGAGAAATGCAGGGTTCGTTAGGCTGGAAGTGCGTAATGTAGCACTGCAGGAGTCGGGCACAGTGGCTGGAAGGAGCCGCCTGCACCGTTACTGCTGTTCTGACGTAAAAATAGAAATTGTCTCACTGGGCAGAACAACAGGACCCTGTGTATTTACAGCACCGGTTGTCTTTAAAGGCCACGTGGTGGACTCTGCAGGCCTGAAGGGTGTTACAACAGGGATTAACCAGATCTCATGGCTGGGAGCAGTTGGGAATGGGCTTTCCTGGAGGCTTGGAAGAAATGCTTGAACCTCCTAGAGCAGGCAGTTGGTGGTGGAGACCCAGGCCTGCCACAGTGTGATTCATTGTCACCATGTCCTTTCCCAGCACGGACAGCTCAGGTCCCGGCTGGTGAGAAGGCACAATGTGGTGTTTTCTTTAGCAGAGGAGGAGAGCGAGTACCGAGCTCTGAACCCACAGCTGCCTGGACCACACGTGCCCCTGGCAGTGGCAGCTGGGTTATCACCGTAGCGCTGCGGTTGCATTTTGGTGCCCGGCAGCTGCTTCTCTCCCTCAGATAGTCCTTTGACCTACATCCTCTATCGTCCAATACGTTGAAAAGTGAAGGCAGGACAGCTTTGGCAGGGAAATACAGAGAGACTGGAGCTGCACAGCACACAGGAGACTTAGACAGGAGTTGTGGTAATACGATAAAACTGTCCTCAGCGGAGCTTCTTCCCTTTCTCACGTTCTTGTTGAATTGAAATGAAAGTGGTCTTAAAGTGGCAAAAGGAAACACGGGTCTATAGTTTGCCGGCAAGAGACTGAGGTTGAGCGCTTGTGGGCAGGGAGTGAGGAGGGGCTGGATGAACAAACCCATGACTGCAGAGGGGATGCTACTGGGCTGTAGCCGAGCTTTCCTCTGGTTTGGGGCCAGTTGAGCGCTGCTCTGGAGCTGATTGAGCCTGCGTCCTCGCACCAGGACTTCCTAGTGCCCCAAGTATATCACTAAGTGAGAGGCTGCCTCTGTCTGAGCATCACAGCTGCTGTGGGCTGCCCTTTCTCCGTGTATTCGACCTGACATGCTGGTTCTCAGGCTGAAAAGTGAGTGGGCGATTTTAGTAAGAGCATCTAATTTTCATCATTTCAAAAAAGAACGCTTCTCTTTCACTACTTATGGAAGATACGCTCTGTGTTTGGGTTAGAATGCCTTGAATTTGGGATAACTATAATGGCCCTGCTCCTGAGGGTACCTGGAAACAGGTGGTCACCAAGCTGTGGACCAGGCTGCTGCTGGTGGGCAGCTACTCCTTGCGCCCCTCTGTGCGTTTATTCTGCGTCTGTAGATGTTGTCGGTCTTGTTTCTTATTAACAGGGTGTAAAATGCAGCCTTTGTGACCCAGTGGTGATGCCAGAGGGTTACAGTGCTTGCTGCAATCAGATGATCTTAGGGGAGGGTGCTCTTCTGGGGGAAGGAGAGAAAGAAGAGTCGTCCGAGTGAGCCCTGGTTCCAGGCTGCTCATCCCCTGGCAGCGGGAAGAAGGATTGCAGCTGAGTGGTGAGACTGTGGAGAGAGTCCAGGTGCCCTTATGGGCCTGGAGGTGAGGAGCCTTGTTCTCTTCTGGTGTGAAGTGTTTCAAGAATGAAGGCTGAAGCCAGTCACAGCTGCATTGTGTGTCAGAGGAGGGGGATTTCAACAGCAGTGATGGAGCCTTGCAGCCCAGAGCCTTCCATCCTCCCTGAGTGGGTACCAGGGGCTCCTTAGCAGACCCTGCTGGGGCCAAGAGGGTCCCAAGGGCTGGAAACCCTCTTTCTTCCCTCCCACTGCTTCTGCAAGGCTGCTGTGGGCTCCTGATGCGGTCTGCGCTGTGCTTTATCTCATTGATAACGGAAAGCCACGTGCTTCCAGTTCGTTAGTGAGCAGCAAAACGGTGATAAGGGGCTGTGCGTGGTGGCGGTATCTTCACTGCTGGTGGGTGATGCCCTGTAGGGAATGACCTGACTGGCTCATCCCAGGGGAACGATGTGGAGCAGTCAGATGCTTCCTATTTACAGTGAGGTTTGGGAAGCGCTGCTAGGTCATTGCGCAAAGCTTGTGTTGGTCCTGTGGCATTTTAGCCTTGACTGGAGTCATTCTGCTATTCATAGGCAGACATTGCTCTTTGGCTGCTCTGCTTGGAGGTGAAATCATAGAATCACCAGATTGTAAGAGACCTCTTGGATCACCGAGTCCAACCATTCCTTTCTGCCACTAAACCATGTCCCTCAGCACCTCATCTACTTGTCTTTTAGACATCTCCAGGGATGGGGACTCAAACGCCACCTGGGCAGCCTCTGCCAGTGCCCGATGACCCTTTCTGTGAAAAATTTCTTTCTAATGTCTAGTCTGAACCTCCCCTGGCAGAACTTGAGGCCACTCCCTCTCATCCTGTCCCCTGTCACTTGGGAGAAGAGGCCAGCACCCACCTCTCCACAACCTCCTTTCAGGTAGTTGTAGAGAGCAGTGAGGTCTCCCCTTAGTCTCCTGCTGCTGTGGCATCACATATAGCAGCATGACTTCTTGTCACCTTTTCCAAACGGGCTGCTGGGAGCAATGCTGCTGTCTTCTACCCCGACCTGCGATGCCTCCAGGCTGGTGCTGAAATCTGCATTCAGCTACTGCTGCCTCACCTCAGAGATGATCTTTTAGGGAGGTGAGTAGAAGGTGCTGGTTGAGATCTACCAATTTTTTTTTTCTTGTTGAGATTGGTCCTGAACTTGCTCTTGTCCATCTCGGAGCAGGGTGAAGGAGGAAGGGGTACTAGGAGGCTTCTAGCCCAGCCCCTGCTAAGAGCGGATCACTTGGACAAAGCCACTCAGGGCCATGTCCAGTGAAGATGTATCTCCAAGGCCAGAGACTCTGTACCCTCTCTGGCCCCAGATTCAGTGTGTCACCACCCTTGCCATGGACATTTATCTCCAATATCTAAACAGAAGTTTCCTTGCTGCAGCATGTCTGCTGC
This sequence comes from Coccyzus lansbergi, assembly GCA_033558105.1. Classification (NCBI taxonomy): domain Eukaryota; kingdom Metazoa; phylum Chordata; class Aves; order Cuculiformes; family Coccyzidae; genus Coccyzus; species Coccyzus lansbergi. Next base: position 203,942 of record JAUMJK010001518.1, on the reverse strand, counting down.
TTCTTGTCCCATCAATGCAAAGCTTCAAGGAAGGTCTGGTTCTGTCTTCTCCATAACCTCTTGTTATGTGTCTGGAGATGGCAAGAAGCACGAGCTGAGAAGCACGAGCTTCTCCTTCTACATCCTACGACCGGCTCCAGCCCCTGAGTGTATTGCTGGACTCACTCCTGCGTCTCCATGTCTCTCTTGGCATTCAGTTTGGGCTCCCCAGGAGAATCATAGAATCACCAGGTCAGAAAAGACCCACCGGATCATCGAGTCCAACCATTCCTAGAAGTCCAAGTGTCCTATTTCAGGTGCCTGGTGGAAGTGTGGGATCCCTTCCCCAGACCTCCTGGCCGTAGGCTGGCGTCACCCAGATGGTGGTGTCCATTTTCACTTGCAGGTTTGTGCCACTGACTTCTCTTCAGGAGTGATACAGTGAGATGACACGGCCTCAAATTGTGCCAGGGATGGTTCAGATTAGACATCAGGAAAAAATTGTTCATGGAAAGGGTTATCAGGCCCCAGCACAGGCTGTACAGGGATGTGGTTGAGTCACCATCCATGGAAGGATTTAAACGATGGGTAGTTTAGGTGCTCAGAGATGTGGTTTAGTAGTAGTGAACAGGTACAGTTGGACACGATGATCTCAAAGATCTTTTCCAACCAAATGATTCTCTGATTCAGCCTATCCACCAGCTCACTGCAAGACTTTCACCGGCACTGCTTTCTAACCCCTGGGGCAGGTCCGTCCCAGACTTTGCCTCTGTCGAACTTCAGGGGCTTCCCTACAGCCTAGTGAGTCCCCTCTGAGGAGCAGCCCTGCCCACTGGTACAAGCTGCTCTGCTGACACATCATAGAATCATGAATGGTTTGGGTTGGAAGGGACCTCAAAGCCCATCCAGTTCCACCCCCTTGCCATGGTCAGGGACACCTCCTGCTGGATCAGGTTGCTTAAAGCCCCATCCAACCTGGCCTTGAACACCTCCAGGGATGGGGCAGCCACCGCTTTTCTGGGCAACCTGTTCCAATGCCTCACCACTCTCATAATGAAGAATTTCTTCCTAATGTCTATTCTAAATCTTCCCCCTTTAATTTAAAGCATTTCCCCTCATCCTATCTCTCCATGCCCTTGTAAAAAGTCCCTTCCAGCTTTCCTGGAACCTTCTCTTTCAGTACTGGAAGCTGCTCTAAGGTCTCCACAGAGCTTTCTTTTTTTCCAGGCTGAACAAGCCGAACTCTTAGCCTGTCCTCATCTCAGAGGAGCTCTGACCCTCAGATCGCCTTCATGACCTCCTCTTGATCCATTCCAACAGTTCTGTATCCTTCTTATGTTGGGGATAACGAAGATGTTAAGCAGTTTTGGTCCAGATCAAGGCTACAAACCTTTCTCTGCAGAGCTCAGAATTGGAAAGGAATTAGCGTTACCATGTGCTGAGTGCTGTTTCTGTTCATGTGCCATGTTTGAGGCAGGTCCAGCTGTCCCAAGAGCCTCTCTTGGGATAGGAGAGCTGTTAACTCCTCCGTGTTCTCTGGGTTTTGGCTGCAGTGGGTGTTGTTATGTGGAGGTCATCATACCTCCTTTCAGGTAGTTGTAGAGAGTAATGAGGTCTCCTCTCAGCCTCCTCTTCTCTGGGTTGTTTAGCCTAGAGAAGAGGAGGCTGAGAGGAGACCTCATTGCTCTCTACAACTACCTGAAAGGAGGTTGTGGAGAGGAGGGAGCTGGGCTCTTCTCCCAAGTGACAGGGGACAGGACAAGAGGAAATGGCCTCAAGCTCCACCAGGGGAGATTTAGGCTGGAGATTAGGAGGAAGTTTTTCACACAGAGGGTCATTGGGCATTGGAATAGGCTGCCCAGGGAGGGGGTTGATTCCCCTTCCCTGGAGGTGTTTAAGGGATGGGTAGATGAGGTCCTGAGGGACATGGTTTAGTGTTTGACAGGAATGGTTGGACTTGATGATCCGATGGGTCTCTTCCAACCCGGTTGTTCTATGATTCTGTGATACCACGGTCACACCAACATCATATGTGCCTGGAATCAGCAGTATTCTTGGCCCAAGTTTGAAAAGCATCCAAAGGAGGGGAACACTGTCCTTGTGCTCGGTGGATCTTGGAGCCGTGCACAGATAACCTTCTGTCTTGACTCCTGTCTGCCTCATTCCCTCCCTTCCCTCTTACAGAAGGCAAGTGCGGATGGAAGTAGCTTTTTCCTATCCTCCCAGCATGTGATCCTCGTTGTGAGCCAGGCAGCCCAGCCCATCTGAATGCCAGAGGGATGCAGAAACTTACGGGGACGACTCATGGGGAGCATATTGAAAAGATTCTGCTTAGCTTCATATTTCTACTGCAGCTCCTTTCCCTTCATCTGTGCTCAGGTGGTGCTGCTGCCTAACCCATTGGGAGCAGAGTTGATGTGCTTTGGCTGCACAGGGAAGGGTGTGGGGGGGTCACTGCTTCAGCCACATTTGGCCTTTCTGCAGATTCCCATGGCGAGCAGGAGGAGAATTTCCCTGAAGGACTAGTCCTTTCTGAGGTCTTGGTGCCTGATGTCTGAGCCAGCATGAGCAGAGGACGTGGCATGAGTGACTGTTCCCATCTTCTTGTCTTGATCTTGCTCTCTTTGTGTGACATCTAACTGGAGCCTTAAATCCTTGTGCTTCCTGAAGCTGGGTGAGGTGGACTCTTGTCTTGGCTTTGTCCCTCCCAGGGTTTGAGGGCAAAGACCATGTCCATCCTCCCTCTCTACAGGACAGTAAGGGCCTGGTTGGGACCTCCACTAATGACCAGAGCAGATGGGCACCAACAGACACTGAAACAGGGAGGTGACCCCTGGTGAGGTGACGGCTTTGCTTGTAGAAGCTCATTGTGGTCTGCTCAGGCTGCTGGGAAAAGCATCTGCCTGGATCCTTTCCCTGGGGATTGTAGAGCCAGCACAGAGCAGAACCAAGGCCCAGGCTGATCTCACCAAAGCCGTGTCCAAAACCAGCTGCCTGCAGCTCTTTCTGGCTTCAGGCTGCTGGGGAGAGAAGGGCACCAAAAATGTTTGACATGTCAGGCCAGAACTTGCCTGCAGGTCAGGGAGTGAATGAGAACATAGAGCACAGAGAAATGGGAAAATAGGTCAGGCTGCAAGCTCAAAGGGATATTCTTTGTGTGCAGTGACATGCTCTGCTCCCAGCTGCTCTGGCTTGCCCGTTCCAGACAGGATCGGTAGGGATTAATGCAGCAGGGGCTCGATCTGGGATCGCTTGGCAAGCAAGAGGGACCAATGTGCCGGGGCCCTGCTGTTGCTCACCTTCCTTCTTTTATTCACCAGTCCCTTAGCCTGGCAGCTGCAGAGGGGAAAACCTTAATGTTGAGAAAGAGTGTTTGGACTGTGCTTGGTGACAGTGCTGCTGGTACCCTTGTGCATCCCCGTATTTCACAATGGTGCAGGGGTGACTGCAGCTTGCCTGCTTCTGCTGAGTCCTCACGGCGCTGCCCAGCTGGAGGAGATGAAAGATGCTCCAAATAACCCCAGAACTCCTGTGTGATGCAATTGTGCTGCCAGTAACAAGCCTGAGCGGTCACCAGTGAAAGGAGAACCTGCTCCCCAGACAGACACACAACCCTTTGTGGCGCTGGGTTGGCTCTGGTGTCCCTGAGGCTGCGCAGGAGCAACGTGCCATGCTTCCTCTTCTGTGTTTCTCCAGTCCTGGCTGCTTGGAGGGAGGTGAATGTGCCGATGTGCTCATCTCCCCATCTGGGAACCGCTTCTGGGGAGCAGATGGCAGAGCCAAACGTGCACTTGGCCATCTCGTACCACTGGCCAGGTGCCTGAGCTGAGGGATGACCCTGGCACTCTTGTGACTGTAGCAGTGGTGTTTTCTGTTTGGGAATCTGTCCCTCCCAAGCTCCGGGGGCGTGCGGAACGCACTGCTCAGCACAGGTTTGCTGGCTGCACCATTGCTGCACCTGGTGACTGGAGGTTGTTGGTGACTCTCGCCAGCTCTCGAGGCTGCTGGCTACCAGTCTCAACTGAGTTGCTGCTGCCTGGCACCTTCTCTGGGGTGAATTGGCTCTGCCAGTGAACAGGTCGGAGCAGCTTCCCAGACCCCAGCAAACTCCTGCTGTGCCTCATACTCCCACCGGGAACGTGGGTCCCACCTCCTCCAAGAGCAGGAACTGTGCTTCGGGGGACCCTGGCAGCGGGCAGGCAGAGCTCGGTGCTGGGGACAGAGCACAAGCACCTTCATCCCTGCTTCTTCCTTCTGCCAAAGTTCACAGTGCCTTCAGGAATCGATCCCATTTTCCCTTCTTCCTTCAGTTCACTCCTTCCTCCTTCCTGCGCATTGGGCAGCTGAGCAATGTGGACCTCAACGAGGACGTCCGGGAGCTGGTGAGTGGCACGGACAGGAACCTGTCATTACCGGCACCCCTTCCCTTCTTCCAACACTAACGGCTGCTTTCATTTCCCCGTTCCCATCCTGCTTGTCCCACAAGGGCACTGGTGCTTCCTCCTGGGCTGGATAACCTTGGTGGCACAGGCAGCCGCTGGCTGCTCTGCCTTGACCCTTGCAGCTTCCCCTTAGCCCCGGCACTGGCCTGAGGATTCTGTGGTCCCCTCTGGGCACCAATACTAGCCTGCCGATGCAGGGAACTTCCTCTTGGGGGAATAAATGCAGAAGAAAATGGAGTGGGAAAGGATTTCTTCCTTGTTGCATGAGAGCTCCTTACAGCTGCTTCTCTTGCCTGCTGCCTGGCCGGGGGTGAAGGCAAGGGAGGGGACATCTCAGCCCCGAGACAGAGCCAGGGAGACAGGGCATCTTGCAGGCTTCAACTTGTTCCCCTGCACACACAACAGAAAAGCTTTTCTTCACCAGATGCTCCTGATTCAGCCATGGAGCTGTGGGAAGCAGAAATGAGAAGTCAACTTTTCATAGAATCACTAGGTTGGATGAGACCCACCAGACTGAGTCAAACCATTCCTATCAAATACTAAATCATGTCCCTCAGGAACTTGTCCACCCGTCCCTTAAACCCCTCCAGGGAAGGTGACTCAACCCCCTCCCTGGGCAGCCTCTGACAGTGCCCACTGACACTTTCCATGAAATTTTTTTTCCTAATGTCCAGCCTGACCCTCCCCTGGTGGAGCTTGAGACCATTCCCTCTTGTCCTGTCCCCTGTCACTTGGGAGAAGAGGCCAGCACCCTCCTCTCCACAACTTCCTTTTAGGTAGAGAGCAATGAGCTGCCTCTTTTGCTAAATATTGTGGAATTTTGCTAAAATTCTTGTGGAATTCTTAAATGGGAAGAAATATGTCTTAATCTTGCACCTTGGAGTAAAGACTGGACTGGCTTTGGCTGTAGCTGTAGTGCAGAGCCAGGCAAGGGTGCAGGTTGCTGCTGTCCCAGGGACTGTCCTACCTCAGTAGATGCCCTAAATCAAGGTTGGGAGCAGCTTGTACAGTCAGAGGCATTTGGGGAACAAAACTTGGTTTCTGCCAGGCCTGCTCGAAATAGCTCCATGCTTTTGGCCAAAGGAATTTCCTGCTGAGGTGAAAGGTTGCTGGCTCACGGAGCTGCTCCGAGGCAGCGTTGGATGAAGATGGGAGCATGGTACCCAGCTGGGCAAACACAGCGTCTGGATGAGGGTGCATGCCTGACTGCCTGTTCCAGCTGTCTGACATCCCATACATCCCCCAACTGGTGGAAAATCAGCCTGGATCCTGGGCTGCCAGGCAGTTTGCTCTGGGGTTTGGATCTCTGCAGTCTTCCCTGCCTTTCCTGAGTGTGAAAGTCAGCGTTAAACCAGCAGTTTTGTGGCAGAGAGGAGGGTTGGATTCAGAACTGGCCCTTCTAACCTGCACATCACATCCTGCAGGAGACGGAGATCCCTCGGCAACGTCCCAATGAGATTCCCCACAATGAGAAGCTACTGTCACTCAAGTATGAGGTAAACACCTGTCTCCTTCCCCCTGGGATGCAGTGGGTAAGGTACATGGGTCATGGGCTTGTGGTCGCATGGCTAGAGGGATTTCAGCATGAAGGAGTGGGATTGAGAGAAGAAAAAGATACAGGGGTGTGGAGGGACAGGGATGGGGGTCTGAGGCCAGCCCTCCCCAGCATGGGTGTTTTTTTCCCTGTGCTAGACAGTAACAGCATCTTCCTTTCCTGAACTAGAGCCTGGACTATGACAACAGTGAAAACCAACTGTTCCTGGAGGAGGAGAGGAGGATAAACCATGCGGTGAGTTTCACCGTGACCCAGTTGCCCACCGTTCCTGCAGGTGGGGTGGCCCAGGGAACCCATTCCCCACTGCCTGGTTGCTCCAGCGCTTCTCCGCCGTAGGGGAGGTTACACTCAAAGCTGGGGAGGGTTTATAGGCACTGACCCACTTGTGATGAGCCGTAAAACCCCAAGAGCAAGGACTCAGTGTGGGATGGTTCAAACAGGAGCTAGCTTGGGTACATATGGTGGCATCACAGGGTGGCACGGGGCAGGTCCCTGAGCAGAGGGACTCCTGGAGCCACGTGAAGCATCTCCCTGGTGGCTTTGGGACTCAGTGGTGCAGCAGAAAGCCTCACAGGACGAACCTACTGGAGGCAGGTGACCTGAAAAAGCATGCCTGCTCTTAGGGAGTCCACAGGGGGGCCAGGGGGCACTGGCTTCAAATAGGTAAATTGCAATCCTGGGTCAGCCAGTGTCGTTTTTCTGTGGGAAACTGTCCTCGGAGCTGCCTGAGCTTAGGGCTGAGCTGGGGAAGGTGGCCAGATAGGTTGGAGATCCCTGATGCTGGCCGGGGCTGGGCTGGGTGGCAGCAGGATCTGATGATTGACTGTCCCTCAGGCTTTCCGGACAGTGGAGATCAAGCGCTGGGTCATCTGTGCCATGATCGGCATCCTCACTGGCCTCGTCGCCTGCTTCATCGACATCGTGGTGGAGAAGCTGGCAGGGCTGAAGTACCGAGTGGTGAAGGGCAGTATCCTCTCATGGAGTCGTGGCCACCAGCCAGCTGGGAGCTGTGGGATTTCTGATTCCAGTAGCCACAAGAGGGAGGTTGGGGGAGTGGGTTTGGTGGCACAGATGGTGCTGCCGAGCACCTGGCTGCTCTGCACGACTGAACTGTGGCCAGGTACTGCTGTGACGCAGTAGGCTAGCTCCTACCAGCAGCCCTGGCTGTGCTGAGCACGCAGGATCTGTTGTGCTGCTGCAGCCCATGGAGCATTTTAGTAATGCTTTATCACAGTGGGAGGGATGGTGTCCAACCAATACCGCCCTTTCCTTGAGTCGCCTCCCCAGACATTGACAAGTTCACGGAGAAAGGGGGCTTGTCTTTCTCCCTCTTACTCTGGGCCACCCTGAATGCCAGTGTGGTGATGGTGGGCTCCGTTATAGTTGCTTTCATAGAGGTAAGAATTTGGAGGTGGCCTGCGCAGGGTACCTCTGTGTCTCCTGCCCCAGCTCTCACTTGAAGCATTGTGACTCAAAAAAACATGCACGTTTGTGTGCAAACGTGTTTCTTCCAAATTGGTTCTTGGTAGCCCAGTTCCTCAGTGCTGGCAGCCTAGGGGAGAGGATGTTCTCCTGCCTTTGGTGCAGATGTGGTTTTTGCAAGCCTGGGCTCCTGCTTGGCTTCTTTGTGTTGGGTGTACATGAGCATCAGTGGAGAGCAGGCTGGTTATTGCCTTGGGAAGACAAGATAGACACTTCTTGTGGCTGGGAGAGGCCCATAGCTCCCTGTGGGCTACTCTGGGTCAGCAGTCTTCCTTGTGGCTTTGCCCTTGCTCTCCTTGGCCACCAAGTGTGACCCTTTTGCAACTCACAAGGCAGCTGGTGGGGACACCCTGGCATACTCAGCAGCCCAGCCTGCTCCTTCCCTCTGGCATACGTGCCTCATGGATGCCTCCCTTAAGCCCATCTCCAGAGCCTGTAGATAGGCTTTGGCCTCACTTCCCAGCCTCCCCGAGGGTGTGTTTGGTGTGCCCCGTGCTGAGGGACAGGTCCCCACCCTGTGTGGGGTAGCCACTCACGCTTTCTCTCTCCCCACAGCCCGTCGCAGCCGGCAGCGGCATTCCCCAGATCAAATGCTATCTCAACGGTGTCAAGATCCCACACGTTGTCCGCCTCAAGGTAGGGAATGGGAGGTGGTGGGATACATACCTTCTGCCTGTGCCGGTATCTCCTCCTCTGGGTGCCTCATGTCCTCATGGGATGCTCCCTGCCGGCACTGCGACAGAAGGCGAGCTGGTAGAAGCTCCTGGACACACTGCCTGGCTCCGTAGCTCTTCCCTTCCCAGTGTCAGGCAGTTATACCTGCACTGGGATTGGCTGCTGGCACTGGGCAGAGCAGCTTTAGATAATTCTTTTGCTCTGGCCAAGAAGAAAGTTGGCCAAACCCATTGGGGAGGGTGAGAATCACAATTTCCATGGGGTCGCTGGGTTTGTGCCATATGTGGCTGTGGCAGCCATGTCCCTCGTGCCAGCTGTGTGATGCGCTGTGCCTGCTGTCTCTGTTTTGCAGACACTGGTGATCAAAGTCTGTGGGGTCATCCTCTCAGTGGTTGGTGGCCTGGCTGTTGGAAAGGTGATGTACACAAAATGCTCCTGGTGTGTTGGTAACCTCCGCTGGCACGTGTGCTGCAGCCTGTTGCTGGCCTCACGCTGGTCGTGAACATGGCGCTGGTGGCCCTGCAGTCACTTCTCTGTTGTACCCCCTGGTCTGCCAGCCAAGGTGCCTGTGGCCAGGCTTGGGGAGCCCTCAGGCACACGGTGCCACCAGGCGTGTGGCTCTGCTGAGGGCAGGAGAGCAGCAGCTGATGTCCATGGATGGTTGTCCCTGCAGATGTTAGATGGGGAGACCTGGCTGCCCCATTGGGATCTTTCTATGTTGCTGGGGTTGAGGACGAGCAAGGGAAGCCCCTGTCCCCTTGGCTAGAGGGAGTGCTGGTGGGATCAGGAGGTGGCCATGGGAGCTGCTCAGTAGAATGAGGATTTAGGGGAGGAATGGCAAGCTCTGCAGAGACCTGGCACTGTGTATCTGAGCAGCTTCTTCAGGGCTGCAACCTGGTGAGCAGCATTCAACCATCCTTGACTGTTCCGGGATTCTTCCTTCTCTGGTCTGACTCTGCTCTCCTGCCTGCAGGAAGGACCTATGATTCACTCCGGAGCAGTGATCGCTGCTGGCATCTCCCAGGGGAGGTCCACGTCTTTGAAGCGAGACTTTAAGGTTGGTGTTGAAGGCTGAGGGGCTGTGCAGCAGGCTCCCCTCCTGTGCCCTTGGCATCACACTGGTGGTTTGGGGAGGTTATATGATGTCCCCTGTGTCCCCTGTAACTCTTGCCTGTGGTCAGCCCTAAATGCGCCTTCACTTTGTTTCAGATCTTCGAGTACTTCCGCAGAGACACTGAGAAGAGGGACTTTGTCTCAGCTGGAGCCGCTGCTGGCGTCTCAGCTGCGTTTGGTGCCCCCGTGGGTATGTGTTTCAGCTCTCTGATGCTGAGCAGTGACTCCATGCAGATCTTGTCAGGGCCCAAACTGTCCCACTATGCCGCGTGGGTCTCAGAAAGAGAGGAGGGAGATGATCTGTCTCGGGTCATAGGATCATAGAATAGTTTGGGTTGGAAGGGACCTTAAAGCCCATCCAGTCCCACCCCCCTGCCATGGGCAGGGACACCTCCCACTGGATCAGGGGCTCCAAGCCCCATCCAACCTGGCCTTGAACACCTCCAGGGATGGGGTAGCCATCACTGCTCTGGGCAACCTGGTCCAGGGCCTCCTCACTCTCATTGTGAAGAAATTCCTCTTTATGCCCAGTATAAATCTGCTTCTCTCCAGTTTATACGCATTGCCCCTTGTCCTATCACTACAAAACAGTCCCTCCCCAGCTTTCTTTGTAGCCCCTTCAGGTACTGGGAGGTTGCTTTAATGTCTCTTCGGAGACTTCTCTACAGGCTGAACAAGCCCAACTCTCTCAGCCTGTCCTTGGATGGGAGGTACTCCAGCCCTCTGATCATCCTTGTAGTCTCCCCTGGGCCCATTCAAACAGCTTCATATCCTTATGTTGAGGACTCCAGAACTGGACACAATGCTCCAGATGAGGTCTCACAAGAGAGGAAGAGAGGGGCAGAATTACTTCCCTCGCCCTGCTGGCCATGCTTCTTTTGATGCTGCCCAGGATACTGCTGGCCTTCTGGGCTGCAAGCACACATTGCCGACTCACATTGAGCTTCTCGCGGACCAGCACCCCAAGTCCTTCTCTGCAGGGACACTCTTAATCATATTGTCCCCCATCCTGCACTGAAACTGGGGATTGCCCCGACCCAGGAGTAGGACCTTGCACTCAGCCTCCCTGGGGGGAGGGGAGCACTGGAGGGGCTTCACTACAGACAGTTCCTCACTGGTGGCTGGGTGGGCTTGGCTTGTCCCTTTGCTGGAGCCTGTGAGACTGGGCCAGTGCAGGGCACATGGGCTGGAGTGAATTTGGCTACCTCAGCTGGTGCTGTGAGCCAAGTGCCCATGGCACGCGTGTCTTGAGAGGATGTTTGTCTCTTGCTCTTGCAGGGGGTGTCCTTTTCAGCTTAGAGGAAGGGGCTTCCTTTTGGAACCAGTTCCTGACATGGAGAATCGTAAGTGCTGGAAAGCGGGAGAAATAAATTGAGGGCTGCTGGTTCTGCTGTGAGGCATTGCCTTTTCCCGTTGCCTCGCATCCCCAAGCTTCTTGCCATCACACTGTGGGTGCCAAGCCCTCCCAGGGGCCTTGGGCTGGTGGTTGGGGGTGGGGGAGCTGAGCTGGAGGCATCTGGCAGTGACTCTGGGCTACATCTCCTTCCAGTTCTTTGCTTCCATGATCTCTACGTTCACTCTGAACTCTGTCCTGAGTGTTTACCATGGCAACGCTTGGGATCTCTCCAGCCCTGGGCTCATCAACTTTGGCAGGTTTGATAATGAGGTATGGTGCAGATGTTCCTTGGGTGAGGCTCTCTTGGAGGATTTAAAAGCAGCCCATAGCAGTTTGGGGCTGCTGGTCTGTCTTCAGGCATCACTGGGGGCTGAGACAGGCTCTACGTGACCAGACTTTGGGGTCTAGACAGATCTAGCTCCACCAGCCCCAGCAGAAGGTGTTTCTGCAGCTGCTGCTGGATCTGGGGTTGCGGAGTATCCAAGGGAGACTTTGGAACAGCTCTAGGAGCTGCTTGCTGGCACAGACCTGTGCTGTGCTAGCAGACAGTGGCAGACTGCAGGGCTGCAGATAGGCTGGGAGACCTGAAACTTGTTTCTTTTTTTTTGTTTGCAGAAAATGGGATACACGATCCAGGAAATTCCTATCTTCATCTTCATGGGAGTGGTTGGTGAGAGAGGGCTGCTCTTTCAATTCGTTTAGTCTGAATAACTTCCTTTCTTCTTTGTCTGGGCCTAAAAAGCTTTTGGATCTAGTTTCCTAGGGATGATGGGAAATCCATTAAGTGTTGGAGCAGAAGCTGCTTGTGGGGCTTATGCTGGGGCGGGAGCTGGGTGCTGGCCCAAGCCTCGCCCTTTAATCTGTGTCATTGAGTGGGGTCAGTACCTTAATTTTGGGAAGCTTCTTGCTTTCAAACCAATTGCCCTTATCTCTGTGCTTATCTCTGGGCTGTAACAGTGGCTCCTGGCCACCTTGCTGCTGGACTGCTCTTTGTGTCAGGGCCTGGCTGTCCTCGTGTCCCAGGGCTGCCAGTCACACTGGCTCGGTTGTTGGTGTCTCCTTGAGCTTCGCATGTTCCTTGTGTCCTGAGCAGCCCGAGACCTGTGTGCTGAGCTTTTCCTCTTTTGCATTCACAGGTGGGATCCTTGGGGCCCTGTTCAATGCCCTCAATTACTGGTTAACGATGTTCCGGATCAGGTAGGAGCTTTTAGGTGGCTAAAGTGACTCACATGGGTTGGCTGGTGCCTTCTGCACTCCCCAGGCAGAGCGATGCTGTGATATCACACGTGGCATGACCAACAGCAGCACCTGGAAGCTGACAAAGATGCCTTGTGCCTGACCAACAGCAGCCATTGCTCTGACCTTGTGAAGTATTTCTGTTCAGTGACTTAGGAGCCCAAAGAAGTGCAAGAGCTGTGCAAACCTCAGAGAGCTGCTAAAGCCTTCACAGCTCAGTGCTTTGCAAACTCCAGGAGTGGCCGTGTAGTCTAGGGGAGGGATGACCTGTGGTGGTGGAGCAGCAAGGGGCCTGCAGCACCTTCCAGGCATCCTCTTAGCAGATCACACCAGCCTTTCTGTGGGAGCCGTACCTGACTCCTTGCAGGGCAGGTGGACAGGGCTGCTGGGGCTGGGTGGATAAAGCTGCTCTTGCTGCTGGCCTCCTACACCAGCTTTGCCAGAGAACAGGGAAGCAGGGCAGGGCTGGGAGGGCAGCAGAGGCAGCCAACCTGTCTCTGCACCCGATGGGATGTGCCAGACCAGGCAGTGGGGGCTCCTGCCCGCACCCCTGACTGCCACCCTCACTCTTCCATTCCCCTTGCAGGTACATCCACCGGCCCTGCCTCCAGGTGGTCGAGGCCATGCTGGTGGCTGCAGTGACAGCCACTGTGGGGTTTGTCATGATTTATTGCTCAAGAGACTGCCAGCCCATCCAGGGGAGCACGGTGGCTTATCCGCTGCAGGTATTGATGCTGGAGAACGGGCCCCCAGGGTTGGGAGTACCTCAAACCTAGGCTGAGGGCTGAGTGGGGAGATCATAGAATCATAGAATCACCAGGTTGAAAAAGACCCATCAGATCATCGAGTCCAACCATTCCCATCAATCACTAAACCATGTTCCTTAGGACCTTGTCCACCCATCCCTTAAACCCCTCCAGGGAAGGTGACTCAACCCCCTCCCTGGGCAGTCTCTGACACTGCCCAATGACCCTTTCCATGAAAATTTTTTTCCTAATGTCCATCCTGAACCTCCCCTGGTGGAGCTTGAGGCCATTCCCTCTTGTCCTGTCCCCTGTCCCTTGGGAGAAGAGCCCAGCTCCTTCCTCTCCACAACCTCCTTTCAGGGAGTTGTAGAGAGCAATGAGGTCTCCCCTCAGCCTCCTCTTCTTCAGGCTAAACACCCCCAGCTCTCTCAGCCGTTCCTCAGAAGGCCTGTTCTCCAGCCCCTTCACCAGCTTCATTACTCTTCTCTGGACTTGCTCCAGAGCCTCAACATCCTTCTTGTGCTGAGGGGCCCAGAACTTAACACAGGATTTGAGGTGCAGTCTCACCAGTACCATCTCACCAGATGAGACCCTACTGGGTTTTGTGGCACTGGACCTTCCAGCTGGAGCTGGAGACCCAAGCGGGACGTTGGTGTGCTTGCTGCCCAGAGCTGTCTCCTCACTAGCTCGTGTTCCTGTGAGTGTGGCAGCCTCCTCTGCCACTTCTAACTCTCTTTTCTTCCCCCTTAGCTTTTCTGCGCTGATGGAGAGTACAACTCCATGGCCACTGCCTTTTTCAATACACCTGAGAAGAGTGTCGTCAGCCTCTTCCATGACCCTCCAGGTCCGTATGCCTGGCGAGCGGGTCCCTGAGGAAGAGTAGAGTGGGGCATGGCTCAGGCGAGGTGGCTGACCTGTCTTGTGGCCACTTGTGTGACAAGGCAGGGGACAATCAGCAGATCCCCACGAGGGCATGATGGGATCCAACCAAGCACTGTGGCTGCGGTGGTGGAAGGAGGAGGGATGGCTGCTGTGTCTGGTGGCACGTACGAGCTTAGCCGAAGGGGACTGTGGTCTTGGAAGCCTGTGGGCAAGGACTTGGTTCTGTTCATGCCTGTTTGCAGACTGTCACTTCTGAGTTGCGTAGGAGCGTGTCTGACCTTCCCCAGCTGTCTGAAATCCATCCTGGGACTGTCTCTGGCTGTTTAATTAATTAGCAGGGCCTTTTTGCCCCAGAATGACTTTACCTTCTGGGCAAGTTGCGGAGGTGGATCTTGGGGTTTGGATTGCTTGAGAAATACATTTTGGCTCCTGTTTCCCTCAGACCTCTGCTTGCTGGTCTGAGTTTCATGCCCAGCTGCACGTGGGCAGGGAACAGACAGCTTTGAATCTCTGGATGCGCAGCCCAGGTAGTGCAGCTTGGCCACCTGAAGCCAGTGATGATAGTCCTGTGCCCTGGAGTCGCTGCCTGCAGCACTGGGTCTTCCCTGGCTCAGGCCTTTGGTCCACTGACCTCTCTGTGAAGGAGAAATTGCAAAGTACGTGTTTAAACTAGACTGAGCCGCTCAGCAATCCTAAAATAGCAGTTCTGGGGACAGCAGGCTCTCGCTGTAATAGCATGGTCTGTGCTGTGGGGCAGCTTCAGACTGACCGGAGCAGCCGTGGGAACTGTGAGGAGTTTGCAAGACCTTGAGTTGATCTCCAAGCTGTCAGTGGTTCCCTTTCAGCTTACCAGCACCTCTGTCCTACTGACCTCGTCTTCCATCACTGGTGGTCCCTCAGGGCTTTGAAGTTCATCTGGGAGGCTGGGAACCACAGGGCTGGGAAAGGGACGGGTCATCATGGGCCACGAGATGGAGGAAAGGCGCCTGCTGGATTTGGTGGGTTGAGGGCTTGGGATGGCACTGGCCAGTTGGTAGGGTCCTTGGCCAGGCAGAAAAAAAACTAAAGAACCAGTTGGAAAGGCTTCTGCTGCCACAGAGGAAGGTGCACCCCACGAGAGGGACTTTCACTGCTGGCATTGTGTTGTGGGGCTGCTGCTGTCTGTTTTGCCATGGCTGCAGCCCATCATGCTGTCCTCTGGGCTGCAGGACCAGCATTGACTCTCCATTTTCTCTCCACCTCAGGTTCCTACAACCCCATGACGCTGGGCCTGTTCACGTTGATGTATTTCTTCCTGGCCTGCTGGACCTACGGCCTCACGGTGTCTGCAGGAGTCTTCATCCCCTCCCTGCTGATCGGTGCTGCCTGGGGAAGGCTCTTTGGCATCTCCCTGTCCTACCTGTCCAAAGGCTCGGTGAGTCCTTGGTGGGAAGGGGTGTTGGGCGGCAGGAGCTGCTGCACCCAGCCCTCCTCCCTTGCCGCTGAGCAGGCAGCATGCGTGGAGCTGGTGACCAGCTTGGCACAGCAGTCTGGAGTGGGTTGACTCCTCGCTTCACGTCTTCTTGAGCTGTCTGGGCTTTCCCATGTCCCAACAGAGCCCTGCCAGCGGCAGGCACTCTTCCCCTCTTTGCAAGGGAGTTCAGGGGCCAGGATACTGTTTGTTATCTCTGGATTCCCTGGAGCCAACAGCTGACTCGGCCCCTTCTCTCTCCCGTGCTCAGATCTGGGCTGATCCTGGGAAGTACGCCCTGATGGGAGCTGCCGCACAGCTAGGTGAGTTCCCCACACCTCAGTCTTGGCCACCTTGTGAACGTGGCATGGGAGAAAGCAATCACTGCTTCCCTGGCACAACTTCTTCCCCAGATGGAGCCCAGCCTGGCTGTTGGTTTCCCAACAACCCTGCCAAGCGTGGCAGCCCCTCATGAGGGCTGGGCTCATCCTGGGCCTCCCTGCCTGTGTGGGCAGTCCTGGATCACCACGCAGAGGCTCGGGGGCTTCCGGTGTTTTCCTGTTCTCTCTCCTCATGTTTCCCTGCTCCCCTAACCCCCCAAACCCTTCGGGTGCCTCTCGCAGGTGGGATAGTGCGGATGACGCTGAGTCTCACGGTCATCATGATGGAGGCAACAGGCAATGTGACGTACGGTTTCCCTATCATGCTGGTGCTGATGACGGCCAAGATTGTGGGAGACTATTTTGTGGAGGTGAGGGCTGGTGTGTGGTCACTAGGACATGGTGGGAGGCTTGGATCAGGGTTAGGGACACTAGGGAGTTGGTGGGGGGCAGGACAAGCGTGTGCTCCCTCTCAAAGGTGAGCTGCTGCCTGGCTATACCCCTCAGCATCTCACCAGGCTTCTCCTGATGGCTTGTCGCTCCTTGCAGGGGCTCTACGACATGCACATCCAGCTGCAGAGTGTGCCCTTCCTGCACTGGGAGGCCCCGGTGACGTCCCACTCCCTCACAGCCAGGTAGGACTGGGGAACACATTACTCCCAGGGCAGCAGCTTTTGCACACGCTGTTGGCTTGAACTGGAAAGGGAGATGGTGATACACTTCAGGTCCAGGATCCTGCTGTCCCCTTGTGCCACCTTCTTCTCCAGCAGGGAGTGTCACCTGCAGTGCCTTCCCTCCCCATGTCCCTGACAGGTTTTGGGAACAGAGGGGATGCCAGGGCTGCAGAGGCGTGTGTACCAAGGGGAAATATTTGGATTGTGCTTCCATGGGGCTGTGTTTCACTGCAGGGAGGTCATGAGCACTCCTGTCACCTGCCTGCGGAGGATCGAGCGAGTGGGGACAGTTGTGGACATCCTCAGCGACACCTCCTCCAACCACAACGGCTTCCCAGTGGTGGAGAGCAGCCCTGATGCTTCGCAGGTCAGGGGATGCAGCTGGGGGTCAGCTGGGGGATTGGCTGTGGCGTGGGACCCTCGCTCCTACAGCCCCATCTGATGCGTTGGGCTCTGTTGCAGGTTGCAGGACTGCGAGGTTTGATCCTGCGTTCCCAGCTCATCGTCCTGCTGAAGCACAAGGTGGGTGATGCTGCATGGAGGCTGTGTCAGAGCCTCAGTGCTCCATCCTCCTGCTGCCTCAGGGCCCTCGGTGTCTGCCTTGCTCTGGAGGAACTGGCAGAGAGTCCCTGCTGTCTCCCTCGGCTCACCCGAGGAGAGGGGGGGCTGCTGTGCTTTGCTGGGATTAGCCCAGCACAGTCCTTTTGAGGGAATGGCCTCACGCTCTGCCAGGGGAGGTTCAGGCTAGACATCAGGAAAAAATACTTCACGGAAGGGGTCACTGGGCACTGGCAGAGGCTGCCCAGGGAGGTGGTGGAGTCACCTTCCCTAGAGGTGTTTAAAAGACAGGTGGATGAGGTGCTGAGGGGTATGGATTAATGATTGATGGGAATGGTTGGACTCGATGATCCAGTGGGTCCTTTCCAACCTAGTGATTCTATGATCCTGCTGGGCTTACGAACCCCATGTGAACAGGAATCGGGCTGTTCTCCTGCACATGGTCCGTCTGCTCCATGGCGCTGCCCTCTTCCCTCCCTGCCCCTGTGCCTGCTGGTGCTGCAGGACAGTCCCCACCAGTGTCTCTCTTCCCAAGGTTTTTGTGGAAAGGGCCAACCTGAGCCTGGTGCAGCGGCGGTTGAAGCTGAAAGACTTCCGAGATGCCTACCCCCGCTTCCCCCCGATCCAGTCCATCCATGTCTCCCAGGACGAGCGCGAGTGCATGATTGACCTCAGCGAGTTCATGAACCCCTCACCCTACACGGTGCCTCAGGTAGTGGCCAGGGACCCCTCTGCACCCCAGCAGCTGGGGGGCCAGGGTGGGTGCGGGGTGCTGGCTGGGGCTGCGGCAGCCTCTGCAGCCTTGCTCTGCCTTGCAGGAGGCGTCTCTGCCGCGGGTGTTCAAGCTCTTCCGAGCCCTGGGACTGCGGCACTTGGTTGTTGTAGACAATCGTAATGAGGTGAGTTCCCACTCACTGCGTGCAGGCAGTCTGGGCTCTGGCGGGAGGACACAGCCCTTGTCCCCAGGCTCTGCACACCAGCACAGGGCTGGATCCCTGTCCCTTCCCTGGCAGGTGGTGGGTATGGTCACCCGCAAGGACCTCGCCAGATACCGACTGGGGAAGGAAGGCCTGGAGGAGCTCTCGCTGGCGCAGACGTGATGTGGGGTGATGCTGCTGTGTGGAGATGCGCTCCAGCCCCATGGAGCCGGGGACCCCCTTTTCTGGGAGGTGGGGAGAGGACTGGGACAGCCTGTGCAGGCATCACAGTGCCTGGAGCACTGATAGGGCTGTGTTGCCCCAGCTCTCCTGCCTGCTGCTGCCTTCCCACATCTACTGCCTCCTCTTCTCACTTCTTCTTTGCTTTCCCAAGGGATCAAAACACACCCTTGGCTCTGTTAGCTCCTGGTTTAGGTTTTCTCTGAGGATTGGGTGATGGTTGGAGTGTGCCGGGGCAGCCTTGCTGAGCTGGGCTCGGTCATCTGCACGTGGCCTTTATTGCCTCATTCACCCAGCTTGAACTATCTGGGACCTTGCCCTGCCCTGCTGCAGGGTCTGTCTGGGGTGCAGAGAGGGCAAGGTGGGGGCTCCCTTTTGCTCACAGGGCCCCTTTCTTCTTGACCCATGCTCCTGCCAGCCCCTCTGGCAAGAGGAGGGGGCCATGCCCTGCTCTGCTGTGCAATAAAAGGGTTCCCATGGTTTAGCAGCTGCTCCCTCATGCTCTTTCTTGGCTCCCTCAGCCACTCTGACCTGAAATCCCCATGTGGAGAGACACTCTTGGGGTTTGGGGCAGGGATGGGGAGGGGAGAGCTGCCTGCTCTGGAACAGTGTTGGTTCTGCAGCCTCTATCTCTAGTGTGTACCTCTCCTGTCCTCTGGCCACCGTTGCTGCTGCCTCACCCCTCTGCCCACTTTTGGGTCCCAAGTCACCCCTGGTTGTGTTTCTGCAGCTTGTTCTGGCTCTGCCAGGCACCCTAAAACCCACCAGCAGCCCTGGATCTGGCCTGGGGCAGGGAGCAAAACCTGCACTCCCTTGGGTGATGAGGAGGGCTCCAGCCCTGGCACCTCAACTCCTCTCTCCCACCATCCTTGCTCCTCACCCCCGCATTGCCCCCTGCCCTCCTTTGAGGCTGCCCCCTCCTCCTTCTGACAGGGGCAACCTGGTACCTGGAGGGGCTTTTGACGGCAGGATACTGTGCTGAAATAAAGCCTGTTTGTACTTTTAGTGTGGTGCTGCCCCTCTCTTGCTTCTCTTCTTCCTCTGGTGCTGCCGCCCTGGGTCAGGGGCAGCTGTCGGTGTCCACCTTGGGCCTAGGAGGGCACAAACTGGGGGACTGCATGGGCTCCCCCAGCTTCCTCAGCCCCAAGGCAGGGCTGATGTGCTCAAGGTAGGGGATGGCTGCCCCTTCCCTGGTTCTTTTCCCTTTCAAGGCCAACAAAGAGCCACCACAAAGCGGAGAATGCCTGAGCTGGACCCTGGTAACAGCCAGCTCGGGCAGCAGGGGCCATGCAGAAGGGACAGTTGCCTTCCTGGCTCCTTGGGATCTCCAGCATGGGTCTGGTTCCCCAGCACTGCCAGGGTGCAGCGTGTCCCCAAGGCAGTGGCAGGTCCCCAGTGGGTGCTGGCAGCCGGGTGCTTTATGAGGCCCCCGCGTCACCCTTTGCCCCTACACAGCTGAGATAAGGGGATGGGATCCACCGACTTGGACCGCAGAGTAAACATGGGCTGCTGGCTCCTGCCGGCACCGCACTTCTCGCCTCCTCCCGCTGCCGGGAGAGCCAGCAGCCCTTTGTCACTGCCGGCAGGGACACGGTGGGTGGCAAAGGACGCCTCACGCGCTTGTGCCTGGCAGGAGTCATTTATTCACTCGTCCCATTGCCGGCTCTGACCTGGCAGCTCCAGGTGCCGCTGGAGCCATCGGGTTTATTGTTAACGGGGTGGCACGTGGCAGGGCTGGAGACCCCCAGGGTCACAGCCCAGCAAAGGGCTCAGGTGGCACCTCCCGCCCTGGCAGCTCTGGCACCGGCTCCACTGTCCAGTTGGCTAAGAGGTCGCTGAAATCTGGGGTGCCGGCGTGCAGGAGGTTGGTGGGACCGGGGCCAGGCTCCCTCCAGAAGGAAGGCGGTAGCTTCCTTCGGTGCATGGGGGTGATGTGGCCATATTTCCTCTCTAGCCTCTGTGTCTTGCCTCCGGCCACCCGCGGCAGCAGGCACCGGTGCACGCCGTACTCGAAGAGCTCTGCCAGTGGCCCTAGCCTGTGCACGGCCCTAGGGCTGCTGTGAGGTGCCACGGCCTTGGCTTCAGTGTGCCGGGGTGAGCCGCAGTCCTCGGGCACATCCTGGCTGCCAGTGGCCTCATCCCGGCCGCGCCGCCCGAAGTACCGCTGGATGTCACAGCTGATGAGCTCTGAAAACTTGAGGAGCCGCAGCGTGGTCTCAGTGGTGCTTGGGACGGCCAATTCTGTCCCAGCACTCTCCTCTGCCACCTCCTCTTCATCTTCCTCCTCTTCCTCCTCCTCTTCGGAGAGGTCGGGAAAGTCAGGCTCAGGGCGTGTGGGTAGCAGCAAGCCGTGTGGGAAAGGCGAGGGCAGCCGCAGCTCGGCCAAGGGCCGGATGACACCCGCAGCCATGTCAGGGTGCAAGGTCACCTCAGTGCTCAGACTCACCCTGGGGGGCAGGGACAGCAGGGTGAGGGTGGCACCCACCCCAGCACCTCCCTGACCTGTCTCCCCAACAGCAGCGCTTGGCCCTGCGGTGGCAGGAGCACTGCCTCATGCCACACTACGGTCACGATGGGGCTGCAGGACAGAAAATCCCACAGACAATGGGACTTGGGGTGGTGGGGATGTCCTCACCAAGCCATGGGATATGGGGCAGCGAGGACATCCCAAACAATCCATGGGGCAGTGGGGACATCCCCACCAAGCCATGGGTCACGGGGCAGTGGGGACATCCCCACCAAGCCATGGGTCACGGGGCAGTGGGGACATCCCCACCAAGCCATGGGATATGGGGCAGCAAGGACATCCCCACCAAGCCATGGGATATGGGGCAGTGGGGACATCCCCACCAAGCCATGGGTCATGGGGCAGTGGGGACATCCCCACCAAGCCATGGGATATGGGGCAGTGAGGACATCCCCACCAAATCAAGGGACATGGGGCAGTGGGGATGTTCCGTCCAAGGCACAAGACATACCATAGTGTAGATGTCATTCTGGTGCAAGCCATGGGACATGGGGCAATAGCGTTGTTCACATCAAGACACGGGATGTGGGACAGGACGCACATCCCCATAAATCCACAGGATGTGGGACAGCAAGGATTTCCCCCCTTAAATCCACGTGATCGGGAACAACAGGAGCATCTTCCCCAAGTCATGGCACATGGGGCAGCAGGGACATCCCTTCCAAATTGTGAGACACAGGGCAGCCGGGTCCCCTCTAGCTATGGGGCAGTGGGATGTTACCCTTCATCCTGGGACTGAGCCCTGTCCAGCAGTGTCCCTGTGGGTTTCCCTACCCCAGGTGAACCCAGCCACCTCCCCACCCTGGTGGCCTCTGGTCACGGCTGGGTCTCACTGAGCTGGATGAGGCCCCCTCTGCAATTTGTGCTACCTGTGCTGCAGAGTCCCCCCTTGCAACAGGGCATCCCTGGCCATGTGCCTGGGACCAGCCCTGAGAGAGTCTTGGGGCAGAGAGCAAATCGAGGGGACAAATGCTGCTCCTGCCATGCCAAGCACAGTGATGGACCCTGCAACCAGCCTGAGACATCATCACTGATGGTCCTCTTTGTGCTGTCCCCACTGTGGGACCCCCAGTACTGTCTCCACACTGCCCTAGGGAAGGTGATGAGGATCTCAGCATCCCAGGGCTTCTCCAGTGATGGAGCCAGCATCGCTGCCAGTCTTGGGGTCCCTCTTTGCACTGTTCCCATTGTAGGACCCCCAGTCCTGTCTCTGTGCTGCCATGGGGAAGGTGATGAGGATCTCGGCATCCCAGGGCTTCACCAGTGATGGAGCCAGCATCACTGCCATCCCTGGGGTCCCTCTTTGTGCTGTCCCCACACTGTGGGCCCCCCAGTCCTGTCTCTGTGCTGCCATGGGGAAGGTGATGAGGATCTCAGCATCCCAGGGCTTCACCAGTGATGGAGTCAGCATCACTGCCATCCCTGGGGTCCCTCTTTGTGCTGTTCCCACTGTGGGACTCCCAGTCCTGTCTCCACACTGCCCTGGGGAAGGTGATGAGGATCTCAGCATCCCAGGGCTTCTCCAGGGATGGAGTGAGCCAGCATCTCTGCCATCCTGGGGTCCCTCTTTGTGCTGTCCCCACACTGTGGGACTCCCAGTCCTGTCTCTGTGCAGCCATGGGGAAGGCGATGAGGGGTAAGCATCACTGCCAGTCTTGGGGTCCTTCTTTGTGCTGTTCCCACTGTGGGACACCTGTTCCTGTCTCTGTGCTGCCATGGGGAAGGCGATGAGGATCTCAGTACCCCAGGGCTGCTCCAGCGATGGAACTAACCTGCCCCACTGCCACCCAGAGCCAGACAAACACCCCAGAGCCAGCGAGCATCGCTCAGGACCCCAGCTCAGCACTCACCTTGGTGCAGCCGCCTGGCCATGCATAGGCTCCCGCGCCGCTCCCCCTCGCCGTCCCTCCACCTGGGCCTGAAGTATTTATAGTGGAGCAGCGAGCTGACGGCTGGCAAATATTTGGTAGCTGTATTGTAATAGTAGACTCGGTAAACAGAGCTGGGGTTTGCTTTAGCACCCAGCAACGGGAGAGCAGCGCAGGGAGGGACGCGGGGACGGAAGGCAGGGCTCACCTTAATGGTTCACTAGCTAGGGGATTTTCAAGTGTTGTTCCTGTAAATTCACCTATTAAATCGGCAGCCCCAGCTGCCAAACTGCCCGCGCACTTGTGCCGAGGGCTCTTATCTCCCTGCTGATTGGAGGCGATATCAAGCTTTGTCAAATAGGCGTAAAATTAAATTTCATGCTATTTTGACTCCTGGAGTAGGGATCTTCTGAAGAACATACTGTGGATCGAGCGGTGCCTCTGCAAACAGGCGCTGCCGCCCCGGCTGCAGCGGGCAAAGCCTCTTCTGTGGGGTCCCTCCAGGTGTCCTGCAGCCCCCATATAGGTCCAGAATCCCGATCTCCAGCCTTCTGCACCCCCAAGGCAGGTGCAGGGCTCCCTGCCCAGCCCTGGGATGGGGTTTGGAAGCTTTCAAAGTGCTTTTGAGGTTTGGTTTTTTATTTTTTTTTTTTCAGGGTATGGCACAGCTGGCATGAGAGGGGCTTCGGAGTGCTCTGCTCCTCAGGGTTGGGTGCCTGGCGCTGGTGCCTTTTGCCCAGCAGCACCTGCGGATTCAGGGAAGGGGACGTGCTGTGTGGAGAGGCCCTGGGCCAGCCCCACAGTGGGGACAGCACCCAGGGTGACAGCGTTGTCACCACTGACAGGGCACTGGGTGCCCCTCACAGCATGTGAGTGACCAAAGACTGTGACAAGGACAAGTAGCGGCCAGAAGTGCTTTGCTATTCCTGTTTTGGCAGTGGGATGTGCCCAAGGGGCTGTGTGGGGTAGCACGGCCAGGGGACACAGCCAGGGGACACGGGATAGACAGGGAATGCAGGACAGCAGGGGTGCAGGACAGCCAGGGGACCTGGGACTGCCAGGGGACACAGGACAGCCTGCTCGTGACAGCTGGAGGGCACAGGATGGCAGGGCTGACCCTCTCACTGCCTAGGGTGGGGACACTTAGAGCAGGGGAATCTGCCCATTATGGTTATGGATGACTGGAGCCCTGGGATGACCACTGCTCTCCCAGCTTGGTCCCTCTGTCTTCCCTCTCCACAGACCCACACTGGCAGTGCCAGGGTGGTGGCAGCTGCCATCCCAGCCGGGCACCACTGGGCAAATAGAGCAAGTGGGAGCTGATAAGCCACGGGCACGCTTCGGTCTGCTCCACAATGCCACCTGCCTGGCATGGCGCAGCCTGGCATGGCCTTGTGTGGCCTGGAACTGCTCAGAATGGCCTCTCATGGCCTGGCCTGGCTTGGCCTGGCACTGCTAGTGGTTGAGGGAGCTGGGGGTGTTTAGCCTGGAGAAGAGGAGACTGAGGGCAGACCTCATTGCTCTCTACAACTACCTGAGGGGAGGTTGTGGAGAGGAGGGAGCTGGGCTCTTCTCCCAAGTGCCAGGGGACAGGACAAGAGGGAATGGCCTCAAGCTCCACCAGGGGAGGCTCAGGCTGAACATGAGGAAAAAAATTTTCACAGAAACAGTCACTGGGCACTGGAACAGGCTGCTCGGGGAGGTGGTTGAGTCACCTTCCCTGAAGGTGTTTAAGGGACGGGTGGACGAGGTGCTGAGGGACGCGGTTTAATGATTGGTGGGAATGGTTGGACTCGATGATCCAGTGGGTCTTTTCCAACCTGGTGATTCCATGATACCATGACCCCCACCCTGGGACTACAATCCCCGCCATGCCCCGCGGCGCCGGGAGGGGCCGCTTCCGCCCAGCTCTCGCGTCAAGGCTGACATTCCCAGCATGCCCCACGGTGGAGGGAGAAACCGCTTCCTCCCTATGCCCTCACCAGGACTACAATTCCCGGAATTCCCCGCGGCGGCTCCAACGCAATTTCCACCCACTGCCCTCCCCTGGAACTACCATTCCCAGCATCCCCCGCGCCGGTGGGCGCTACCACTTCCGCCCAGCGCCTGCCGCCGCCGCCGCC
Source organism: Coccyzus lansbergi (assembly GCA_033558105.1). Taxonomy (NCBI): domain Eukaryota; kingdom Metazoa; phylum Chordata; class Aves; order Cuculiformes; family Coccyzidae; genus Coccyzus; species Coccyzus lansbergi. Next base: position 179,699 of record JAUMJK010001518.1, on the reverse strand, counting down.
GCCGCTGAGGCCGGAGCCACCGCCGCCGCCCAGGCCTAGGCCGCAGCGTTTTTTCCTTCCCTCCCGCCGCCACCGCCGCGGCCCGACTCCGTCTCTGCCATGTCGGCCCAGGCCCAGATGCGCGCCCTGCTGGACCAGCTCATGGGCACGGCCCGGGACGGTGAGTAGGGGCGGGCGGGGCCTGCAGGACGCGCCGCGGCCTTGCCGCCGCCTCAGCCCGAGCCTCAACGCGCGCCCCGGGGCCCGGGTCCAGCTCGGCCCAGACGCCCCGCACCGCTCGTACGAGCGGTGCGGGGCGTCTGGGCCGAGCTGGACCCGCGTCTCGGGGCGTTGTTGGCGGAGGAGGAGGTTGTAGGGGCAGCCCCCGCTCGCAGGGGCTCGGAGGTAGGTGTAGCCGATGTGACAGCCCCTTCGAAGCCCCCACGTTCCCGCCGCGGTTTGTGTTTCCTTTCTGCGAGTCGCTTGAATTCCCTAGAAGTGGCTTCGAGGAAAGCTGCTCACAACCCTCTTAATAAGCGCTAAAGGCTTGAGGGGTGGGGTGGGGTGGGTGGGGGAGGTTAGTTGTGAAGAGTCTTCTTAGTAAACAATAATAGAGAACAATAATCACACGCATCGTCGTGGAAATGGGGAAGGAAGATGGTTCGAAGGGGGCCGCAAGCAGTAAATCGTTGAAAGGAAGGCTGTGGGGACAAGAAAAGGCGAGAAAATCGTGGCCATTTCTCATCTTAGAGCCTAGGTTTTCTCTTAAAATGCCTTGAAAGAGGAAGGGATGAAACGATTTGACGGGTAGATGAGGTCCTGAGGGACATGGTTTAGGGTTTGATAGGAATTGTTGGACTCGATGATCCAGTGGGTCTCTTCCGACCTGGTGATTCTATGATTCTACGAATGGTTGGACTTGATGATCTGGTGGATCTTTTCCAACCTGGTGATTTGATGATTTACGAGGGGGTCTCCAGCCCTGCTCAGAGCTGGGCTTTTTTTACAGTTCTCAAAACCAAGAGTAGTAAAATTAAGAAAGTGAGTGCCAGGAACCATCCGACTGTGGCAGACAGGGCTGGAAAGCACAACCGTACAGAAAATGGCTTTTCAGGCAACTGGGAACCTTTGGGCTACAGAGGGAGGAAAGAATAGTTATTGCAGGCCCACAAAAATCGTACAAAAAAAAAAAAAAAACCCATAAGAGAGGATGAGAAGACCAATCGTAAGATGAACTGTGAATGCAAGGAGACTAGTTAGCAGGGCTGGCCAGGTACTTTGCACTTGGTTTCCTAAGTGAATAAGTGCTTATCTTTTCTTTGTGTATTGAGTTGCTGTTGAATTGCTTCCCATATTTTTATTTCATACAAACTGAACAATTGTGGCCCCTCTATTTTATTTATAAAGGTTCAGTGTATCTTTGCCTGCCTACATCAATCTGCAAGGGAGTTGCAGAAAAGCCTCATGTTCATCGAGCCGTGAGTCACAACCAATTTTTAAAGCTGTTATAACAAAAAAACAAAACAAGTGTTTGCTTTTTTTTTTCACAAGTAACTTTAAAAGTGTAGCTTAGAAAGAAAAAAAAAAAAACCAAACCATTTTCAGTAGACACAACATTATTCCTGGATGCTTGCGAATCCTATATTCATACTTTAGTGTTACACATACCTGTGTCGTATACACAGATGAGCTTTAAAGTTGTCACATACCATTACCACGTTGCCTTTACTTTTATGTATCATTCCCCTGACTTCCTTACTGCAGGTGTGGGCAAGAGAGCTTTTCCTTTAAAACTTTTCAACAGTGGGCATAAAATTCTGCAGCTGAGGTCTTGAAGAATGCAGCTGGGTATAGTATGTGTTGGAACTCGCAGTGTGTATTGACTAACTTTGTTTCTTTTTTTATTTTTTTCTTTACTTTTGAGTTTTTTGCTTTTCTGATATTGTCTTGTTTTAAGTGGCTCCCGAGTGTAAAATGTCTTCTGAGGGTGGGATGCGGGTGGGAAGCGCGTTTTGCGTGTTCCAGGCCAAAGACTGACATGATTCGTCTTTGCACGGCCTTGAAAAGCGCGCTGCTTATTTGGTTCTCAAACCAAATGGACCGATGGCTTAATTACCAGATGAGCAAATCGAAAAAACAATCCAGCACAGCCCTTGTTTGTGATTCATGGCCCTCTGATAGTGTGGGGTTTGGTACCTATTGCCCCTTCCTCCTGGTAAAAAAAGGCGGGGAAGGAAAAATAATAATAATAATAATAAAAAAGGGCAGTTTTGGCTGTGAGCCAGACTGTCTGTCTCCTTTTTTCCCTTCTGGCTGTGCTGCCTCTTTATTCGGATGACAGGCCTTGGATGCTACTTGGCTCACCAACACTGTGTTTAACATGGTGTACTGGATGAATAAATGCTAAAATAGTGTTTGTTGCCAATTATAAGTGTTCCAGAATATCCTGTTACCCTCTAAGCTTTTTTTTTTTTTTTTTTTTTTGAGTAATTTTGGGGGAGCAGGAACACCAAGTATTTTAATCTGCATTTTGAGGCAAAATGATCATACTGATGTCTTTGTTCTCTTATCGTTATTCTAATGTCTCCTTATTTAAAACCACAAATGAATTTCAGGAGATGAAACCAGACAAAGGGTGAAGTTTACAGACGATCGTGTTTGCAAGAGCCATCTTCTGGATTGCTGTCCTCACGATATCCTGGCTGGAACAGTAAGTATATTCTCTGTAATAAGGAATTCTGGTGAGGCAGATGTTGGTACAACTCTTCATGGCTCATTTCTGAGTTGTGGATAACTTCTAGGAAAAGATCAGATGACTTTGTGCCCAAGGAGCAGTCGCAGTTTTCATTTCAGTTTCTGTGCGACCACTGAAGTCAGGAGCTCTCAGAATTCACTTGAAATGTTTTTTTCTCTCACAATCCTACATGAGGTTGCAATGATATTTCTTTTTTAGCAGTCTGAGATGGTTAGGGCCTGACACCTGTCCTGTGGAGGTCGCAAGATCATAGTTAGCCTCCTGGCCTGGGTGCTCTAATTCACTGTTGCATCTTCAGCTTGGCAAGCTTTGTCTCACCAGCTACTCCCCATTCATAATGCTTGGAGCTTTTCAGTCTCATCTCTCCAGCCATGTGATGTTCTCCTGATGGAATGGATGTTCTCCTGATCATAGAATTGTAGAATCACCAGGTTGGAAGAGACCCACTGGATCATTGAGTCCAACAGTTCCCACCAGTCCCTAAACCACGCCCCTCAGTACCTCATCCACCCATCCCTTAAACACCTCCAGGGAAGGCGAATCAACCACCTCCCTGGGCAGCCTGTTCCATTGCCTAATGACCCTTTCAGTGAAGATTTTTTTTCATTATGTCAAGCCTGAACCTCCCCTGGCGGAGCTTGATGGAATGAATGTTCTCCTGATGGAATGGCATCTCTTCCGGCATTACTGGTTGGCTTGCTCATGGCAAGTGACAGCTCAAGCCTACGTTTAGAGTTGATTGGTCTGAGCAGTGTGTAGCTGCCTGACTGGTTTGAAGCAGAGTTGGCTCATTGTCTGCTGACCCCTGGGGACAGAGCTGACCGGCTTTCAAAGGTTTGACTCACGTGCTCTCTTTGAGAGCAAAAGGTGATGTTGGCTTTTACCAGGGAGATTTTGCAAAGTGAGTGTTCAGTTTGGGTGTCCAGATGAAAGCTGCAGTCTGACTTTTGAAAGAAAATGGTACACATCTCTTGTAATTGTTGCTGTAGTACAGAACTCTAGGATGGATAGGAATATGGGTATTTGATATGGCTTTCCCCTCCTGTTTGATGTTAAATATTCATAGAATCATAGAATAACCAGGTTGGAAGAGACTCACAGGATCGAGTCCAACCATTCCTATCAAACACTAACCCATGTCCCTGAGCACCTCATCCACCCGTGCCTTAAATACCTCCAGGGAAGGTGAATCAACCCCCCTCTCTGGGTAGCCTGTTCCAGTGCCCAGTGACCATTTTTTTCCTAATGTCCAGCCTAAATCTTCCCTGGCAGAGCTTGAGGCCATTCCCTCTTGTCCTGTCCCCTGTCATGTGGGAGAAGAGGCCATTACCCTCTTCTCTACAACCTCCTCTCAGGTAGTTACAGAGAGCAATGAGGTCTCCCCTCAGCCTCCTCTTGTCCAGGATAAACACCCCCAGCTCTCTCAGCCCTTCCTCATAAGGCCTGTAAATTATTGTGGCAATTCACACTGTCCATCCACTTCACCAGCTTATTTAAAGATGCTGTTGCTATTTATAGCCCTTCCTGCTGTTATTTTGAGTGCTGAGTTTGTCACAGTGGGTTATGGGCAGAGGGGAGGGCTGGCACTCCCTCTCTGGTGCCGCTGCCGTAGTAGGACTGGCAGCACTAGTAGAAAGAGCATTAGCCAAAGCTGCCTCGGCCCTCAGTGCTCAGACTTTAGCTTCTCGCTGCCTGCTATAGGATTGAAAATTGAACACCAGTCTCTGTAGGTCTCTGTTCATTTCGTATTAACGTGAAGCTCAGGTTTATTTTCCAGCCATCACTCTGTGAGGCTCCATATTGCCTCACTTCCATTTTGGAAGTTTAAAGCTGCTTAAACTGCTGCCTGCCTCCCTTCTGCTTTGTGCATGTCTCCATCGTTAGGGTATATTTTTTGACGTGAGACTCTACAACAGTTTTTTGGGACCCAAATGGTGGCTCGAAGATGCAGATTGCCTTCTTCCTCTTTGGCACAGTCCCAGGAGGATGGTAAACAGTGAGTTGGATTAAGCAACGCACATGACTGGTAGTTAGTGTCAAAGCGCAGAGGAGGCCTGGGATGTTCAGATGGGTTGCGAGTCTCACTGAGAAATCATTTTCTTTTGCTACTGTTGTTACTTATCTGCACAGTGAGTTGTCTCCTCCCTCTTGCTGTGGGATTTGCACTCAGAAATCTCACACAGGAGCAGGAGAGAATGCTGCTGGTGCGCTAGTGATCTTGTGGATCATTCAGATGATCTTGTGGTGGCCTTTAAATGGCTGTGGAACTCTCTACACTGCTGTCAGCACGTTCTTGAAAGCAGTAGAAGGTCTTGATGCCACAAATCTGTGTTGAAAGAACATGTGACGTCTGGCATGAGAGCAGTATTTCAGCTGTCAGCGCTACCAGCACAGAGTGAAACTTAACTGGAGTGTGCAGACTTTCCTTGTGACCTTGGTTGGGTTTGCTGGCATGTTGTGATGCTCTGTTGAGGGGAGAGCTGTGTGGGTGAATCAGCCTCAGCCCATGGGATGATAGCATCCATCCCTGGATGTATCTTATTACAGAAAATGAGGCCTTGGATCTTTTTGGAAACTTCCAAACCTTCTGGTGCTGGTTATGTTGCATCTGTTCCTGAAGGTAGTGTTACCATTGCATCCTTCACATGTGAAGTTATTCCTTAGTCAGGCAGATTGGAGACGAGCAGGAAGGTGGATCCCTTGGGTAGCTGTACTCAGTGGGATGAGATGGAGTCCTAGTCACTGACCTTCAGGTGCAGAGTAAGAGGAGTTTGGACTGTGAGTAAAGCTGTGGAATATCCCCGAGAGCTGCAGAAGGCACACTGATGTCTGCTTGCTTTAGGTGGGCCAGTGTTTCCGGTCAGAAGAGTCCTTGGCCTCAGAAACTTGTCTGAATTTGTGACTAAATGAACTACAGTGGTTCTTTTTTTGGTCTCCATGAGAAGGGAGGATCATTCTTGGAGAGCACAAGTTTAATATGCCCATGTGCTCTTACCAGGGAACTTGTCCACGCATAGTTACTGACCTGCACAGAGTTAGCTCTGCAGTAGCTGTGAGGGTATTTCTGGCTGTGGCTGTACTGCACTGCATTCACAGGTGGCATCGGCTGCTTATCTTCAATTTTAGCTCCACTATTAAGTGGACAGATGCGACTGAAAGCTGTCAGGTAGAACATAGCTGGGAAATTACATTCAGGGAATTAATTGTGTCCCCTACTGGGAGATAGGAATGAGCTGAAAGCTGCAGATTGCGGAATTGTTTCATGGGACTCTCTGCTTTCCAACCCAAACCATTCCACAATACTATGATAAGGGTTTCTGTTGGAAGGAACCTTATAGCCCCTCCAGTTCCACCCCCTGCCATGGGCAGGGACACCTCTCACTGCATCAGGGGCTCCAAGCCCCATCCAACCTGGCCTTGAACACCTCCAGGGATGGGGCAACCACCACTGCTCTGGACAACCTGGGCCAGGGCCTCCCCACCCTCACAGGAAAAGATTTCTTCCTCAGATCTCATTTCAGTCTCCCCTCTTTCAGCTGAAAACATTCATTTGTTCCCCCTTGTCCCATCCCTGCACTACCTGATCCAAGAGCCCGTCCCAAACTTTCCTGGAACCCCTTCTGTTTCTGGAAGCTGCTCTAAGGTCTCCCCAGAGCCTTGTCTTGTCCAGACTGAACAACCTTAACTCTCTCAACCAGTCAGTTAAAGAGTCTATGTGACAGAAATAGACTTTCTGGTGTGTTAACAGCTTAGTGTAGGTAAGTGATACCTCAGATTGTGGAATGTGCAGCAAATGTGAGCAGGACTAATTATCAGTGGCTTCTAAATAAATGTATTCTTTGTGTATGAGGGGTTACGTCTTTGCTCAGGCTCTGCTGGTTACCTGTCTCCGATACCTGCATTATAAACCAGCCACTGGTGTTGAGAGGAGTGAGTTGCAATGCTGCTGGGAGGGGTGAGTGCTTGGTGGCAGATCTTTTAAGAAACAGGGACAGGAATACAGAGCCCGTGTTGGCTCCACTGTACTTGAGGGTCGGAGCCCTTTTTCTGAAGCTCTTAAGAAGCATTCAGGTAAGTGTACTTTGACAGTTGCATCTAGTATTGCTGTTGTCTCCCTGTATTGGAAAGGAATCACAGTTGAGTAACCACAGGAATGAAAGATTTAAGGCATGGATTGGCCAGTTATTTTTGTGGTGAAGTAGCAGTAACTTGCTAGCATTTTTTTGAAGAGACCTGTCTGAACGTTAACATGATTAAGCTCTGAAAGTACTTAATGCTTATTTTGTAGGCATTAAATTTCTACTGTCAGAAGGACTATTCCTGGATACAGTGTCTGATTCTGTAGCCTCCTGTTTCTGGTAAATCTGAGCAAAATGAGGAACCCTGAATTAGGGGCAAGGCATCCAGAGTGGTTTTCCTTAAAAAAAGAAAAGCTAATGACAGAGGTAGCTGCTGAAACCCAGCACGTTACCTTGTGGAGCTTGTTCCAGTTGCTTTGCTTCATTCTAAACACTCCATTGCTGCTGTCATAGTGCATTGCTTCACATCTGTGTCCCTGGCACCACTAGCTTCAGGTCATGGTGTTCTGCAAGGATTCTGTGTTGATCCCAGTTTAGCTTATTTAGCTTTTTCTGCAGTTCAGTGTTTTTCTGCTCTGTTCAGGTTTTGGGGACTGATGGTGGTGGGGAGAGAAGAGGCAAGCTGGATTGTTCCTTCCCGCAATGTGTGCCCTGCCATTTGTACTGTGGCTCACACTTGTGCCTTTTGTTACTTAGGCTTTGAAAATATCATGTTCTTTTTCTGCTTTAAGAATAAAAGCAAGTTCTCTGTTACATATTGATAATATTGAAATGCAATTTCCATGTTTTGAGAGCAAAATTAACTTTGGTTCGTGTGGCTGTTGACTACAGGGTTGGGGGAAAATAACATTTAGATTGGGAGTGAAAGGCAGCATGCAAGTCAGGGCTTCCTGGGAGAGGAGATGCTCTTAAGAAGTGTCCCGTTAGAAGAGCTCACATGTAGGAATTACCTTTGCTGGGCAGGTTTTAAAAATCTGAAGGTGGATGGGAAGGGGTTAGGTGTAGAATTACGAGTCTGCTGTTGCTGTCTGCTGGCCCTACACCTCAAGTCGATTTGTCCTTGATAAGAAGTATTCTGTGTTCTGTGATTTGGTTTCTTTCAATACATTATTGGGGCTCATCCTGACACAGAGGTGCTTTTGCACGTGAGCTTTGCAGGGCGTACCATGCTGTATGATTTCTGTGCTGTAGCTCCATAATGGGAAGTATTTGGAGTTGGTGCCTGTTGAAGGAGCTGCTGTTGCAGCGTGCTGTGCCTTCCCAGCTCCCTCTCAGTGATTTCAGAGGCTGTGCTGTGGCCTGGAGCAGAACTGAATCAGAAACCTTCAGTGTGTTTTAATGTTGTTCCAGGAAAGGGGTTCTAGCAAGCATGTGGTTCTGTTAGTGACAGGTTAAGGAGAAGCTCTTCTTAGAATCATAGAATCATAGAATAGTTTGGGTTGGAAGGGACCTTGAAGATCATCTAGTTCCGACTCCCTTGCTGTGGGCAGGGACTTCCCACTAGGTCAGGTTACCCAAGACCCCATCCAATGAGGCCTTAAACATCTCCAGGAGTGAGGCAGCCACAACTTCCCTTGGCAACCTCTTCCAGTGTCTCACCACTCTCATAGTGAAGAAATTCTTCCTAATGTCTAGTCTAAATCTCAGTCTTTTTCCTCAGGAAGGCTGTATTTTGATATGATAGCAGATGGCGAGAGCTAAGTATCTGGTCCTCGTTGCCATAACATAGGGTTCGTGCACTAATTTTCCTTTTTCTTTTCAACAGCGGATGGACCTAGGAGAATGTACGAAGATCCATGACTTGGCACTGCGTGCAGATTATGAGATTGCAAGTAAAGAGAGAGACCTGTTTTTTGAGCTCGATGTGAGTATGGAGAAGCTGTTGTTACTTTTGTGGAAGCTGCCTCTTTGAAGCTGTGTGGCTGAACAATAGAAGTCAGTGGGCCTTTCAGCTAGCCATGTTTTTTGATGTGTTACCTGACAAGAGTGTGCAGCCCCTTCCTGAATGCTGGCTCGGTTGCTAACTTGAGATTGTAGAAGCAATTGTGGTCTGTGCAGCCCTGTTAGTCCAGCTAGCTGGGAGGCTTCTCTGGCGTTCCTTGCGTCCCACACCTGCTGCTCTGTACTGGGTCACTGTAACCTGGTGGCCTGTCCCAGAAAGAAATTTGACATTAACAGCTTTCTGCTCAGTGGTTTCACTGTGGCCAGATTTAGCTCTCTGTGGTGGAATAGATCAAGAGGAAGAACAATGCTGACTTCCCTTTTCATGTTATTCCGATGCTTTTGTCTTTGCCTCTGTTGTTCATGTGTTGGAATTCAGTGCAAAGCAGTCTTCATATGAGCATCCTGTTGTGTGGCAGAGTGAGGGAGCTGTGCCAGGTTCCAGGCAGAGGACAGACTTAAGGGATCAAAAATTACCTTTTCCTGTTAAGTGTTCTGTATTTTTTTTCTCAAAACATCCATTTTTAGAATCATAGAATCACCAGGTTGAAGGAGACCCACTGGGTCATCGAGTCCAACCATTTCCACCAATATTTTGAGGTTGTTTGTGGGTTTACAATACAGGGATTGCACCAGCCAGCTGCTGGCTGTCAAAGCCAGATTATAGAATCATTAAGGCTGGAAAAGGTCTCATCCAGTCCAACTGTCAGCCCAACCCCACTGTGCCAGGCAAACCATGTTCCAAAGTGCCACATGTACATGTTTTTTGAACCCCTCCAGGGATGGAGGCTCCAGCATCTGGCATGGAGAACACCTTTATTCACAATTCTTTGTCTGAACATGCAGGCGATGGATCACCTGGAATCCTTCATCGCAGAGTGTGATAGGAGAACTGAACTGGCCAAGAAACGCCTCGCCGAGACACAGGAAGAGATCAGTGCTGAAGTGTCTGCAAAGGTATTGGCCTCTCATTAAATGTTTGTTCTGAAAGTGTGCAAGGGCTCCGGCACCATCAATACTGGAGAGTTAGGCTCCGCAAAGGCTTTGTGGATTCCAGCCCTCCTCCTCAAATGCTGCTCGTGCTGTTCTTGGACAAACTGACTGGTCCAGAGGGCCAGAGTGCTGTAAAACTTGAACTCTAAAATAGTTTGCTTTAGCACGTCGGTAAAACATTGGCACCCTCCACTGTTCAAAGACAATATAATACATTTGGTGGTAATTTCTTCCCACAACTGTTGTTTCAATAAATGCTCACGAAGTTTCTTCTCTGGGAACTTCCTTCATCAGGCCAATAGAAAGCATTTCTGAAGCTGGTTTTGCAGGCTTGGTCTTGTCCTGTAAACCAGAAATGTGCCACTGTTTGTGACAGAACAGATGATGTCCCCTCCATGTTCACTGTCTCTTTTTGCTCCATGTCTGTGACTACGTTGCCTGTACGTGGCCCACTGACTCCTTTTTGGTGGGACTTCTTTGACTTTTGGAGATTTGTGGTTATCTTCCAACAGCTGCTTTTGTTGAACAATAATTTTTAGAGAAAAGGAAAAGTTCTGTAAACTTTAGCAAGTTTTCCGTCTTACTATAAAAACTACCTGTTCTCTTTAGGCAGAGAAAGTACACGAGCTGAATGAAGACATTGGAAAACTCCTAGCTAAAGCAGAACAGCTGGGAGCTGAGGGAAACGTTGATGAGTCCCAAAAGATCCTGATGGAGGTGGAGAAAGTCCGAGCAAAGAAGAAAGAGGCAGAGGTATGGCCTTGGTTCTCCTTTGTAATAGCAGAGTGAAGTCAGCTGAATACATGGCAAACAGCCTGGTGGCTCCTACCTGTTCTCTGGTGCTTCCAGCTCCTCCTTGTTCATTTTGGCACCGTGCCAGCAAGCAGTTGGCACTGTGGCAGATTAAGAAAAGCTTTTCGGAAACTTTCATCCAGCACAGAGGGCTGACTGGGGCAGGAGAGGTTCATCCTCTGAAATACTTGTCACTGGTCACGTGCAGGGATAGACTGTCAGGTTAGCTGTGCTCACACAGCATTTTATGTTTGTCACCTCCTTTATGTCACGGGTGCTTTTATGATCCTTGAAAGCAGCAGGGCCGTTGTTTGCTGGGGTTTCCCTGGAGGGTTGTGGCTATGTGAGGGTTTGCTGACATTTGTCTGGGGTTTTTTGCCTTCCTTTAGGAAGAATACCGAAATTCAATGCCTGCATCCAGTTTCCAGCAGCAGAAGCTGCGTGTGTGTGAAGTCTGTTCAGCATATCTGGGTCTCCATGACAACGACCGGCGCCTTGCTGACCATTTTGGAGGCAAATTACACTTGGGTTTCATTCAGATTCGTGAGAAACTGGATCAGCTGAGGGTAATTCTATCTATTTTAAACCTTCTTGTATTTCTGAAAATGTTCATTATGTAATTCAGGCAGGATTCTTTGCAGAATGCTTGTAGAAAGCCAGAAGTTTCTGACTGCAGAATCTCTGAAACTTCAAAAGGAGGTTTCCTAACCTTGTGTGTTCTGTAATTTCTGGGTAACTAAAGAAGTACACTCAGAATTAGTCAATCACTGCAGCGATTTCTTCTTTAAATACATACACTGTACCATTGCTCTTGCTCATTGGTTTGTCTGAAATTTGTCACTATGGGTTTTTGACTGTTGAAGAGCGCTTTGAGACCTCTTGATAAAATGCTCAACTTGAAGTTTCACATGGTGCTGTTGGTGAAGGTCTTTAGTACATGAATCATAGAATCATGGCTTGGTTTGGGTTGGAAGGGATCTTAAAATCCATGCAATTCCATCCTCTGCCACACATAGGGACACCTTGCACTGGATCAGGGTCCTCAAAGCTCCGTCCAAACTGAAGTAATGAGTTTTCTAGAATGCTTTGTAATGAAATTGTGGTGCTGGCCTTGCTCGCAGAGACTTTCAGCCTGCTTGAGTAACAGTTGACCCTTGGTAGAGATCTCGAGTAGCACATGGAATGCGGTGAAATGTTTTTTGTCTCACTACCTGAGAAATCTCCCTGCAGATTTCTGACCTGTTACTGTGTGACTGAAATGCAATGTGATTATTTTTTTTTCTAGAAAACAGTGGCAGAAAAGCAAGAGAAGAGGAACCAGGATCGTTTGAGACGGAGAGAGGAGAGAGAACGAGAGGAGCGAATGGGCAGACGGTAAGTGAAGGCTGATAACTGGTTGGTGTAGTTGGTTTTGAAATAGTCTGATTTCATGTATCAACACTGCAGGAGCAGGTGTTGGATGTGCTCTGGATTCTGTGTGAGCACCTTGATTAAACGAGTGCACAACCACCCCCTCCTCTCAGAGTGATTGGATGTGAATTGCTTTAACTTCCATTGTGTATCTGAAAGGTGTGAGCTCTCTGTAGTCTTCAGGCTTGCACTGGTGTAGTCCTTGTCTTTGGAATCTGAATCTAGATAAAATGCCCTCACCTGGCTGGGCCAGTTTAGGATGAGCGAGTGCGAGGTCTGCTTAAATGGCACTAGTCACTCAAAAATTCCCTGGACAGCCCTCCTCGCTTCCAGGCTAGGAGGTGACAGCAGGATGGAGCTGGTATCCATGAGCCAGATAATGGGTTGCCTGTCTTGCTCAGAAACTTTCCTACAGTAACAGTGAGGTGCTTTTGGCATAGCTTGGGAAAACACTTCCTAGGGTATCTGGTGATCCCAAGGAATGGCTGTGGCTGTACATGTCACCTTCTGCTTACATGTGTGTAATCTCAGGACAGTGGGAGTGGCTGCCCTGTTGGTATTCCTGGGACAAGCTCTTCTGTTGCTTACCAGCTGAACTGGAAAAACAATATTGTCTGTCCTTGAACCAAACAGGTGTCCTGTGTGTCAGCAGCTCAGTCCCACAGCCTGGTGTGGAGAAGGTAGTGATTTCCAGTGGTCGGCAGAGGAAGTGGCTGAGGAGGAATGCTGTTCTCATTGTCACAGCATCCCCCCAGTTACCTCACATGTTTCTCTACTTGTATGTTTTACGTCACGAAAAAAAAGCCCATCGAAAAACCAGCTGTACAGCCTGTGGAAAGCTTGTTTTGACCCTTGGAGTAAACTGCAGAGCGTGCATTTTGCATTTTTTAGAAGAAAAAACAACAAACCCTGAGTTCTCAAGAGTTACGGAGCCTTTTGTGTTCACAGGTAGCCCGTATACGGGTACATCTGACGAGGGGGTTTGAAGGCTGCTTTTGCAGTTTCTTTAATGCTTTAAATATGAAGAGTTTAAAAGCTGCCCTCGAGTCTTGAGTTCTTGCTGGTTTTGTATGTAGCCCTGCTGACTGTGGCCAGTCGTTGCTTGCTTACTCTCTCTTTCTGTGTGCTCCTCTGTTTGAATATCAATGAAAAGCACCGTGTGAAGGAGTCAGGGGTGCCATGCGGAGGAGGTAAAATTATTTGCCTCTCCAAAATGAGAACGTGACCTAAAGAATGAAAACCGCTTCCCCAGTGGACACGCAGTGTCAGAACTGGGACTGAGCCTGGATTTCTCAGCACCTTCTCTGCTGGGAGCTGTTTATCACCATGCTTACAGGGGCATTTTTCTATCAAAAATCAATTGGTGACTTTAGCACCTCTGACCGCTTCTCTTAACCAGAGTTCAGTACTTTAAAGAACCACAGGAAACAGGTTTCCTTCATAACTCTTCTTGTCCTGTCTCTGAATGCAGCATAGTCATGATCTTATTCAGTAAGAGAAAATGTACTGCTTAACTTTGAGAGGTCTTTGGTGACTTGGAGGCACTGTGACATAATATGGAAACCTGTGGATTCATGTGTGAAACTCTGCCTGTCACAGACTTAATTGATTTGTCAACTAAATTGTGATTTCCACATAGGAATGGGTGAACTGGATTGTCGCCTCTAGTGGTAAAGAAACCAAGTCCTTTGTTAGGCGTTGCCGGTGACTGGGCTACCCAGTAATCTCTTCAGACTGAAATTCTGTGGAGAGGTGGGACGTCTGGAAGTGCAGCATTTGTTGGTTGCTTCCAGAGTATGCCAGCAAACAAGTCTGGAGCTGCCAAATGGATTTCCTTTGTAATCAGTTGGATAAAACACATGTTATGGAACCCAGCACGTGACCTCTGTGAGGCAGGAACAGAAAAGAACTGGGGGGAAAAAACCCACTCAGCCTCTTGCTGCTCTGGACAGCAGTCTGGCTCCTGCCGTGTGCTGATTCAGGTGTGTTTTGTTGGATGCTTCTGGAAGTCTGAAGTTCAGTCCTAGGCAGTGATGATCAGGAGTTTATTGTGCAAACTCCTGCTCAGATCGTAGGCCCGGGAGGGCAGCCAGGCTTTTCAGGAGGGGTGGAACGGCTTTGTTTGGAGGTCTGCACCAGTGATTAAGAATAAAGTGATCGGGGGGAAAATAAGATTTAGAACTTGCAGTAATTACAACCACCAAAACAATTCAGCTGCCTGCCAGGCATCTACAGGAGGTCCTACTGCTCCGTCAGGTTCTGTTCCGTGAAAAAGGAGGTGTGTGGTTATTGCCCTGCTCTCCTGGTTTATCAACTTTTCCTCTGGTGGTCATGTGCGTTGCCTCAGCATGTGGTCCATTTCCCTGACTCCATGTTAAGCCCCACCTTGTTTATAGGCTTTCTACCTGCATTCCTTTCTAAAATGAGTTGGGTTTTTTTAATTCCTACCATGATCAAACAATCCCATTTCATTGTGAAGGAACGTCAGTGCGTGTTGGTTTTCTTAATCTTGTCTCATCCAGGTTTGGTCTAAAATGATGCTACTAAAGCAGATCGTTTTCTATTTTGTCTGTGTGTAACTTTCAGCCTCCTGTTACAACACGAGAACAGCTCTGTGTGTGTGTAACCCGAACGCTCCTGCTAGTCTGTGCCACGGGGAGATGAGTCACTAACTAGGGAGACAGTCTGCTTCTCAGAGCAAAGGGAGACTGCTCAGACAGCGTGTGAGGTTTTGGTGTAGGGCAGCTCTGAAGTGTGGCTGCACAGAGAAAGGGAGGGCGGACCTTTCCCATGGAGTGGTATTTTAAGTGGGGCTGAGTAATGGTGCTTCAGAAGTTGAAAGCGCTGTGACGCTGTTATTTACAGACTGTCATTAAGGTTAAAGTGCCCTATGTGAGCTCTGAAGCCATAGAAATGTGAGAAAGAATAGTGAGGCTTGGATGATTGTTCTCACGTTGCCTTCTAAGTCTGGCATGAAGGATTTTGTGTGTATCACAGTTCCTTTTCTAGAGTAGTTCTTCCTTTGTCTGTGCTCCCTCTTTTTTTTTTTTCTAGTTCACTTTTCCCAAACAAAGGAAAAAACATTGATTCACATTTCCATCTAATATTTGTTAAATAAATACAATGGGTGAGAAAATCCTATATTTCTTCTTCATTAAAAATGCTTTGAATGTGCAGCTGCCTCACAGGAACCCAACTCGGAAAACTGTCAGGTGTCTTTTTTGACTGCAGAGTGGCACTGCTACCTGAAAATGTTTGAGCTTATCTAGCTGATTTTAGACTGCAGAGGGTAAAGTGCATACATCAAATACTCACAGCAGACCTAAAGTTGGAAAGGTTTGTTGCGATGTTTTATTAATAGACTTGATGGGTTTGTAGACCTTTCCTGTTCAGACAAGCAGCTTTGCATGTAGAAACTGGTGTTTCTACAAAGTCCTTCAGTTTTTCTATAAATTCTCTTTCCCCCTGCCCCTCAAATTGAATATAATTAGGTGTTTTAATGGTTTTATGGCGAGCTTTGTTTTTAACTTATTGCGTAGGGTATTGCTGTGTTCCTGTGAAGAGCTGCCAGGGTGAATGGGTTGTTTGATTGAAAACCACTGACTCTGGCTTAGCTTCTCTCACTTAAGTCTCCTCTTCTTTCTAGGTCTGGATCAAGAAATAGAGATCGTCGAAGGTGAGTGAACAGTTCTGCAGTTCTCTTTGTGTTTCTATCCAGCTAGTGAGGTTTTGCCTGGGTCTCAGCACTGGGGTTCACTCAGTGCCCCAGTCTCTTTGTTTTGCTTCCTGAAAGGAATGGGAATCGCTTCATGGACACTGTGGTCATGCCAAACATCTTGGGCTAGAACACAGATGCTGGTACAGAGGGTGCTGTGTGCTCCAGAACACGAGTCTAGGAATGTACTTGATGCCTTTTGCAATAAATATCTGATAGTTTTAGTGTCTAAACATCTGCTACATATATAATACCTCAGATGTAAAATCTCCAGACACTGGAGATGAAAGCCCCCTGTCTGTGCAGAGCTTGCCTCAGCAGTGTGGCAGCCAGCGACTGTGTACCTGGAGGTCTTCTCTGCTGATTCCTCTATACAGCAGCATCCTTTGTTTTGTTTTCAGAGCAGATTGAAACACATCTGCTTATCAAGTGTAGTGATTTCACAGAGGAGGCTCCTTTCTGGCAGACTGCTGTCTGGGTTCTGGTAATTCCATGTGCCGCTTACTTTGGCCTCTCTCCTGCTCACACAGGCCTTGCTTTGAGTGAGGCAGTCGGTAAGCTCTGCTCCAGGCATCAGCACATCCTTACATCCATGGTGGGAGCGTTTTATATAAGATTCCCAGCAATCTGGAATTGCCTGTTGGTATTTTGTTGGCAGTGTGAGGCCTGGGAGGGAGATGCCCACCCTTCTGGGCTGACAGGGATGTGGCTGAGCAGGATGCTCTGGGTACTGATTACCCAGGAATGTTGGAGACGTGGGCTCAGGTGGACAGATCTGATGAGCCTGAAGTAATCTCTGTTCTTTTCAGATCACGGTCTCGGGATAGGAGGCGAAGACGCTCGAGATCAGCTTCCCGTGAACGGCGGAAGTCTCGCTCCAGGTCCCGGGACCGACACAGACGCCACCGGAGCCGCTCCCGTAGCCACAGCAGAGGTCACCGACGGGGTTCCAGAGACAGGAGTTCAAAACACAAGTATGTATTCCTGACGCGAGTGCTTCTGGAAAGGGGAATCCTTGGCACCTCAGTGAGCCTCCCCAGTCCCTTAGACCGAGCAGGAGCATGGCTGGTTTCTCAAGCCAGTAGCTGAAGCGTCTGATACCATCTCCTGGGCCAGAGCAGGATTTCCCAGAGGCTGATTATAGCCTTACACAAGAACAGCAGGGCAGTAACTGCACAGTGAAATTGCAGCTTGAAAGGAGAGTCTGTGAGACAGAACTGGTCCCCTGGCTTGCAGAGTTTTGAGAAGGTACGAGGTTTATTGTATCATCATCAGCACAAAGGCCTGCTGGAGCTAACTGGGCCTCCCTGGGCTGTAGAAGCCAAGTAAATGAGAGGCAGTTTTGACGTTGCATTTCTAGGGTTACCTTCTGCTTTCCTATTTGTTTGTGTCAGTGCTGGCATGGGGAAGGAACTGTACAATTTGGGACCTGGGGGAATGCTCTTGATAGGGTAAGGAACACGCTGTTTGAGAGAGAGAGAAAGAGAGGGTGTTCTTTAGGAGCGTGCACTAGAGGGAGGGGAAAAGAGCCAGGAGTAAACATTCTCCTGTCACCGAGAAGTGCTGCAGTGTGAAAAAGGGCATTAATTCTCCTGTGGAGCACCCACTGTATTTTGAGGGAGGGTGAAGCAAGCATATATAGAAGTATTAGCATTAGGATATTATTAATACTCCTAATATTGGTATATTAGGAGTAATACCTAATATTAGCATATTAGGAGTATTAGTAGTATATGTAGGAGTATTAGCAAAATAGAAAGGATCCATCATTTCCTTGCAGCCCCTCTAAGCCCAGGAGCAAGCCTGTCACCAGGTGCTTGCTGAAGTTAGATTTCATTTTTTACTGCTCCCAGTTAATAGGGGAGCACTTCAGCACTGTCTCACCTTATGAGGCACCACCAGTCAAGCACAGTTCTAGAAGCAAACCTACTTTTGTCTTGTGTCACTTTAGCTCAAGAAAGGGGCAAGAACAGGATTTAAAGATAACTGATGGAAGGGGGGGAAATAATGGTCATAAAAAATAAGTCTGTTCATGATTGAGGGGGGTGTGAATACTGTTGATTCTCCAATGGCTGAGATACTAAAGTCCTTTTTTAAATCTGTCTTGAACATGAAAAATAAAGAAAAGAAGTTTGGACAATTAGGAAGTGAGGAAGACCCTGTAATAACTATTACTAAAGAGCAGGTAAGGGAATACTTTGAAAACCTTGAACATGTTCGAATCAGCCCGTCGAGATTGTAGGGGATTGACTAGCTGGCAGGCATTCACAGGTCACTGAGAATGGGGAGAGACTAGGATCAGCTTAAGAAAATAAAATGAAAACAAGAGAGAAAACAGAAAAATGCCCTTCCCTGAAAGGGTGTAGCTTCTGTTTTCACCTTGAGACTTAATGAAACCTGCATTTGGGTTCTGCTCCTCTGACATCTCAGTTGTGTGAAGCCAGCGGCTCTCGAGGGAAGGAGGACTGCAGGCAGCAGGCATTGTAGGAACAGGAAAGGAGTTAATCTTTTCAAACTCTCAGGTTGTCTGCTGGTTAAATAACAAAATTTAATGAAAATGAAATGGTTTGTGCGATACAGAAAGCTGAAAGGTTTTAATGTATCAATTGGACAGTATTTCCAAACCTTACAGGCCCTGTGAGTGCGATGTGGAACCTTTAAGGCACTTGCCAGGTTCTCCACTTGTGACTAAAGGAAAACCTGCACACAGAGTCCTAAAGTAGAGTGTGCTGGCTCTGTGTGGTCCTTGGCTTTGTTTGGAAGGGATGCGAGCCTCTAGAGCGGATCAGCTCCTTCTGAAGGATGCTGGTTGATGAATCGGACAGGAGAGCAGCCTTTCTGATCAGACCTAACGAGAAGCCCTCTGCTCAAAGTTCAGTGTGGGCTGAGACAGTGAAGCGCTGCCCTGCTGAAAAGGTCTGATTGTCATTCAAACAGGCTGGACAAAGATTTGCTTTTCTTGTAGGCTGCGAGTATTGATCTGTGTTGTCCTGAGGTTGAGCCTAAGATGCTGCCAAGGACAGTGCTTGATGGGATGCAAAGCAGGAAGAGGCCAGGGCTGAGCAAGTGTTTGAGTCCAAAGAAAACAGTTGGCGTTTAAAGCAGCTGAGCTTAGTGCATAATAAAAAAAACCACTCTTGAAGGCACAGACAGAGCTGAGTGATAGGCAAGGAAGAAGTTGCAGGTGCTTTAGTGCCCTCAGCAATAAGGGGCCCAGGGAGGAGCTCTGAGACCCCCTGTGGCAACACCCTGACAGGATCTCCCTAAGGAGAGAGGAACCAAGGCTGTGCTGTGCACTCAGCACTGTAAAACCAGTGTTCTTGTACACAAAGCTCAGGACAGAGCTGTTGGGGAACCCTGCTCCTGACAGCACAATACTCAGGTGTGTTCCAGCGCCGTTAGGGAAGGATGATGTTGTTTTGTGCGTACTTGGAAGCTCTTTTAGTTTTGAAGCTCATAGCAACGGTTTACTTTGTACTTCAGATCTTCTAGAGATCGATCTTCAAGAGAAAAGTCACGAGACAGAAAAGAGAAGAGCTCTTCTGAGAGGCGGCACGAGAGCACAAATGGCAAATCTCGTTCCAAGAGATCAGAAGAGAGAGAAGCTGGCGAGATCTGAACTCAACCGATCGGTGTTGCACTGTAAATAGTCTGATAAACATTCTACACAAAGCCTAAACTTCCCATTTATATTTACTGAATACAACTCATCTTTTGTAGTTTGGGATTTTTATTGTTTGGCAGATAGCTGTGAGTTTGTAGAGACACAGAGTTACGTACTGTTTAACAGGATTTTGTTTGAGTAGGAATAAATAAATCTGGATGGATGGTTTCCAATTCAGGCCAGCGTTTGACAGGCTGTATTTGTACTGACCCAGCGGTTGCAGCCGTGAGCTGCCGCGACGCTTGTAACGCTTCAGCCCTTTCCGAAATATCTTCCTGACCCTTTGTGAGTGCACCAGTCACTGGTTCTCCATTAAGTTTTTTCCTTCTCTTTATATATGTTTAAAAAAAACCCCAAAAGTGTTTTTTCTTTCACCTTTTAGCGCTTAGCCACCTCGTTTTTATGTCTCCAGCACTGGAGAGCTGCCTCACACCTCCAACTAAGTCGACGCAGACCAAGCATGGCCCCGATCTGCCCAGTTCAAAAGCCATTTGCCTTTGTGAGGATGGGCAGATCTGCTGGAGCACGTTCCTGAGATGGGCTCCAGTCTGGGTTTGGATCCTTTACAGATCAGATAACAAGTCTGGGCAGGTTTCTTCCAGGGAGGAGTACAGTGACAGCCATTCTGCCTGTTCACTGTGAGCTCTGGAGTCAGAGCTTCCTCCGTGGAACCTTCAGACTTGCCATAAAAGCCCTGAGGTGTGTTTTTAACGGCCAGGCAGGCAGAACGTGGCAGAGGTGACTCGGGATAGAACAAAAAGCAGGGGCAGGGTGTGGAAAGCAGTCACCTGTCTCAGTCAGTCCCTCCGGGGCCCCAGGCACCAGCTGTGTCCCAGCACCAGTGAGAGGAATTTGCATACTTTAACTCGCTTATTTGTGACTAGGTTTATTTCCCGCGAGGGGAGGACGGCCACAGCCCCAGACCCCCAGGATCCGTATTCTGTGGGAATCGTGTGAGTAACGCAGTCTCCGCCGGCGGGGCCCGAGCCTCCCCGAGCTCTCGTTAGCTCGCCGGGACGAGCGTCTTTAATGACAGACAGCTCCATCCCGACCTTTTCCAGGCGGTGGAAGCGGGAGGGAGCCTGCCCCGCTGTTCCAAAGCCGCCTGTGCGGCGTGTGGGTCCCTCCGGGCTCCGATAAAGCCGGTTCGGGGTTGGGTCCGTCGCGGCGCCCCCTCGCTGTTCGTCCTTAGTGCATGCGGTCCCCGTTCCCCGTCCGGTTCGAGCCGGAATCCCGCGGTTTCACGTTGTTTCTGTAACCCCCGCGCGGGGGCTGGGGGCGCGGGGCGGCGCCCGTACGTGACTGTGCTGTTCTCTCGCGGTCTGAGTGCATTAAAGATCTGTGTTTGTGGCTCCCAGCGCTGCCCGGGCTCGTTCTTCGCCGCCGTCGTCGCCGCCACCGCCTCCCGCGCTGCGCGGGCCGGAAGCGGGCGCTGCGCCCTGACGTCACTTCCGGCGAGCGCCGGCGGATGGAGGCGGAAGCGGCGGCAGCGGCAGCCGTGAGTGCGGAGCGGAGCGGGGATGGGGGTCGGAGCGCCGGGAGGGGAGGAGATGTGGATGGGGCTCTGAGAGAGCGGCGGGGCAGGAATGGGATGAGGCTCCGGGAGAACCGGGATGGGGTTGGGATGGGATGTGGGAGAGCAGCGGGAGGAACGGGATGGGTCCCCGGGAGAGCTGGGATGGGGTGGGGATGAGGCCCTGGGAGAGCAAGAGCAGGAATGGGATGGTACCCTGGGAGAGGTGCAATGGGATTGGGATAGGAGCTCAGCAGAGTGACGGGGAGGAATGGAATGAGGACCCAGGACATCGGGGATGGGGTCTCGGGAGAGCGGCAGGCAGGAGTGGGATGGGAACCCAGGAGCGCAGAGGGCAGATGGGGCTGGAGGCTGAGCTGTGGCCCTAGCAGGGCAGTGGGCAGGGTGAGCGGCAAGGCCCTGACATCAGGGATCTTGTTGCCCACCCTCGACAGCTTGAGAAGTTGCCCCAAACCATCTCCAGAAGCCTGGGAGAGACTGCGATGCCTTTTGGCAAAGCCTGGGGCTCTGCTGAGGTGGCTCAGTGCTTTCCTCCTCACTTTGACCTGATCTCATTTATCCTGCGGAGCCGACATGTGCGTGGGAGCACTGAGAGAAGCATACATGGTGCCTGCCAGCACCAGTCTGTGTTCCAGTCAAAGGGAAATTTCCAAACATCTCGCCTCTGCAGGGCCCAGCAGCCAACCTGCTCCTGGAGGGGCCTTGCACTCTCATTCCTCGCCCCCTCAGCAGGCCACAGGGCTGGTCTGTGGGTGTTGATGAGAGTGTTCCTTGCAGAAAAAAAACCCAAACCAACCCTTTAGTGTGCAAAATTCCAACCTCATTTCTACCGCTTGTTTAGTTTTGGAAAACAAAAGCTTTCTGGGAGTTGTAGGCCTCAGGCTGAGGGGCAGGATGCCCTCCTGCACGCCAGGGCAGAGCTGGGGCCTCTTTGAGGTGTTGCCTCTGGAATCTGGCAGTTGAGAGGCTCCGCAGGCCACTGGGTGTGCAGCTGGGGTGGCCTGCGAGTGGTCTTTGCTGTGTTCTAGAGTGGAGGGAGAAGAAAAGTGGTTGTTGGAGAGAACCAACAAGGACCCCAGCAGTGGGAGGAAGGGTGGTGGTTCATTCTGCCTTAAAACCTCGCTAGGCTGTGCAGGAGGGACCCAAGGAATTTTGTGACCTTTGGAACAAGTGACAAAAGTGTACTTTTTTTTTGTCTTTTTAATAGTTCTACATTAAAACATAGTATCATAGAATGGTTTGGGTTGGATGGGACCTCAAAGCCCATCCAGTTCTGACTACCCTGCCATGGGCAGGGACACCTCCAGGGATGGAACAGTCACGACCCCTCTGGGCAGCCTGGGCTAGGGCCTCCCCACCCCCACTGGAAAACATTTCTTCCTCTCATCTAAATCTCCCTTCTTTCAGCTTAATACTGTTCCCGCTTGTCCTATCCCTGCACTCCCTGGTAAAGAGCCCTTCCCCAGCTTCCCTGAAGGCCTGATTTTACTGGAAACTGCTCTAAGGTCTCCCCAGAGCTTTTTCTTGTCCAGGCTGAACAAGCCCATGACCTCAGCCTGTTCTAAAAGGTTGAGATCTCTCCAAAGCCTCTGTTGTGTTAAATGTCTGACATTGTGGAGAAGCTGGTGTGGTTCTGGTGCGAGCAGGGGGGGCTGCATGGATGAGTTGGGGATGTCTCTGACATGAGAGGTCCCGCAGCTCGCTGACTGCTGCTGACACAAGGGATCCACAGCACCTGGTGCGGGTGAGCAGCTCGGATCCAGCCAGACTGAGGACTGGGATGACCAGTGACACGTGTTTCTGGTGCTCGGTTGTTATTACTGGCCTAACCTATAATCACTTCTGCGCTCTTTAATGTTTTGCTCTTCCCAGCGCTCTCTTGGAAAACTACTGGATCGTGTTTTGCTTGTCGCTAAACCAATCAAATTTCTCTACTTGAACCCCAACTGCAGCGAAAACTGCCCTGAAAAAGAGTACTTAATACTTTTCTCTGATAGATGACAATGCATCACGTGCAATGGTGACATTTGGTTGTGCTCTGGAGGAATTTCTGCTTCACTTGCTGTCAGTGCCCTGTGGCACGTGTTGTGTCTGCACCCGAGGGTTAAGTGGCATTTCAGAAGCAGCTGGTGCTTTCAAGAGACCTGGGTTAACAGGGACAGAATAGCAGAAGCGAGGGGAGGGGAAGGACAGCTGTAGCAGCAGGACGTGGGTGTTTCGCTGAGCTGGGTGCCTGCATTGTCTTTGGTGGGGTCTGGGTTTACAAATCATGCTCTTATAAAAGCGGTAAGGATGCGAGCAGGAGCAGAGGGACCCCAACCTTGGAAGGGAATAATTTCCTGGTTGTCCCCACCCGCCCAGGGCTGTGACTTAATATTGAGAAAGAGTTAGGAGCTGCGGGTGATCCAGCAAAACTGGAAGCTGGTGTGCACAGGGCAGTCTGAGCGTATTCGGAAAGGAAGATCTTCTCATGTGAGGGGAAGTCTTACACTGTAGTTCCTTGTGGCTGGATCCTGAGGCAGTGGGACTGTGGAAAAGGGGGACAATGAACAACGATGTCTTGATGTTGCAGCAGGTGACTGCCCAGGGGGTTTGCCGCGGCGTGTGGGATCAGAACGGAACAGTCTGCTCTTGGGGGACAGTGGGAAGGCGAACACTGCATCCTACTCAGAGCAGAACCTGGGAGCTGGTTTGTTTTCACTGATGGCAGCAGTTTCTGACTGAGGGGAGGAAACCCGTGAGGTGTTTAAAACAAAACAAACCAACAAAGAAAGCACAAACAAAGCACCCAAAAGCTGTATTTGAGTTTCTAACATAGCCAGTCAGAGTCTGATTTCATCATTCTGTGGAAGATATAAACACTTTGAACATGAGACCTGAGTTATGATCTATCACTAGGAATTTTCCAGGAACAAGCGGTGCCTGGTGTGACTGCAAATGCTGTGGTTTGGTGTTTTATGGTCGGAAAATGAGCTAAACCTTCCATTGCACCCGTACTTCAGTGGTTTCTGTCACCGGTCGCTCTGTGCTCACCAGGCATTTCTAGCTGATGGGTAATGATAGTTTGTCTCTTGGCTTTAGCTGCGGCTTGGCTCTCGCCCCTTGCTGCACGAGTTTCACTGGTTTGATTCACACCAGGCCTGTAAATTTGCGCTGTTGCTTAGGGAGAAGAGCAGAGTTAGTGCCCTGTGAAGGTGAGTAAAGCTGAGAACTGTGTGCTTGTCCTGAACGCTGTTGCTGTGGGACAGGAGGGGGCATTGGTTCCTCCTCGGCTTTGATCAGGGGGGTGCTCCTAGCTTGTCCCTTTAAAGCTTGGGGAGTGAGGGAAGCACGTACCAGCGATGAAGTCTTAGGAGATGCTGATCCTGGCTGTGCTGCAGTGCACCTGGAGCTGTGTGGGTTCAGTTTGGCTCTGTCCCACGCGGTCTTTCTAATGATTCCCTTTTCTCTGCAGTCTTTTTCTCACACCTTCTCCCAGTGAGGCCTCCCATCTCCAAGCAGAGCTGGTTTAAGCTGCAGGATCTAGCACATGCAGCTGCTTTAATAATGCAGCAGCACAGGATCCTGTCGCTGCCTGTTCTCTTGTGAGGTACCTGGATGCATCAAACTTCCTGGTGAGTTATGTTGTGTCCTCTACCAGCAGGAGGCAAAATGCCGGCTGCTAGAGGACAGTAAAGTCATCTGAAATGCACGCTGTCATTTTCTGCTTGTCTTCAATTAAACTGATTACCAGAGTTCTTTGTCGTTCTGCGCTCAGACCGTTTCACATGCTGCCAGCACCTACCCTGACAACTGCGGGCGCTGGGATTTCCCGCATTGTTTGAGGCTCTGCCCCTGAGCGCTGCGCTGGTTGTTCTGGCACTGCCTCTGCTCTGGCAGGGGCGCAAAGGGCATTATTCAAAGGCTGAAAGAAAAGAGAAAGAATTGCTTGAAAGGCATTGAGAGCTCTTTGTCATGGGTGGCTCTCAGGGTCATTGCTGCAAATGGAGGGGAATTGCTGGGGCTGTCCGGATAATTACCACTTTTTTAATTGTCCTCATCCCAGTCTGGATGATGACGGTATGATTTGGAGTGAGTCATAAAAATATGCCTTCCACACAGCATTAAGATGGTGTCCCTTTTGGACACCTTTTGTCCCTTTTCTCCCCTAAGCGGGGAGAAGCCTGGGTTTGGATTCCATCTTCTCAGCAAGCCTTGCTGTACCCTGGAGGTTTCTCTGCTGGAGAGGCCGGTGAGGTGGTGCTGGGGCCCTCTCGCAACCTAGGTCGAGGGCACTGGCTAGCACAGCATTCAAGATGATCCACTTCTCCCTGCTGCTGGAGCTGGACACGCCAAGAGCTGCATGGACCATCTGCCTCATCGCAAGGGAGGTCACGTCACCCATTGCTGCCACCGTCCCCCATCACCGCAGCAGGGCTTGCTCTGCTCTGGTAAATCATTTGCTCGGGTGGTGCTTGGAGCCGTGTACCTTGAACCTGTTCTGGGGCAGGCACTGAGCCAGCTCCATTAACAGAAAGACGCTCAGCTTGCCAGCATGATAACCAGGTCAGGGGAGGGCCGGAGGCTCGACTTTGCTTTTTATCCCTTTCCATCTGGAGCCTTCCTATCCTCATCAGGTTGTTCTGGAAACAGCCGACCTGCTGAAGTGTCTCTGGTATTGGTCGGAGACTGATGTGCAGGGCAGATGAGGTCTTCAGAGTATAGGTTTTGGAATAATACATGACTTTACACCTAAAAGGAGGTTGTGGAGAGGAGAGTGCTGGCCTCTTCTCCCAAGTGACAGGGGACAGGACGAGAGGGAATGGCCTCAAGCTCCACCAGGGGAGGTTTAGGCTGGACATTAGGGAAAATTTTTTCATTTTCATTGGGCAGTGGCAAAGGCTGCTCAGGGAGGGGATTGAGTCACCTTCCCTGAAGGTGTTTAAAGGACGGGTGGATGAGGTGCTGAGGGACATGGTTTAGTGTTTGATAGGAATGGTTGGACTCGATGATCTGGTGGGTTTTTTCCAACCTGGTGATTCTGTGATTCCTACGTTAATGATTTAATTGCATTTGCATGGTATTGTGTAGCTTAAATTAATTGTCTGAAGCGAGACCTCACACTCGATGTGCTGTTGCAGATTAAATGCGCTGGAGAAGAAGCTTCCTGACTCCAGACTTCCTGAGGCTCTGGAGCAAGTCCAGAGAAGAGCAACGAAGCTGGTGAAGGGGCTGGAGAACAGAACCTATGAGGAGCGGCTGAGAGAGCTGGGGTTGTTTAGCCTGGAGAAGAGGAGGCTGAGAGGAGACCTCATTACTCTCTCTCCAACTCCCTGAAAGGAGGTTGTAGAGAGGAGGGTAATGGCCTCTTCTCCCAAGTGACAGGGGACAGGACAAGAGGGAATGGCCTCAAGCTCTGCCAGGGGAGATTTAGGCTAGAGATTAGGAGGAAGTTCTTCACAGAAAGGGTAATTGGGCATTGGAATAGGCTGCCCAGGGAGGTGGTTGAGTCACCTTCCCTGGAGGTGTTCAAGGCACAGGTGGATGAGGTCTTGAGGGACTTGGTTTAGTGTTTGATGGGAATGGTTGGACTAGAAGATCCGATGGGTCCCTTCCAACCTGGCTTTTTTATGATTCTGTGGTTCCAGGCTTGTGAGTCCAGCAGGTGCTGAGGTTTGCTAGGCGATGGGCAGCAGCATGCCAGGCTGTTCCCTTAGCTCCTGCCTTGCTATCATTCCCTTCCCTCGTGATTTGTACCTAGAAGGGATGTCTGCAGCTCTTCCCTGTGGTGGGCCAGGGACAGCCCTGAGGTGGTGAGATGTCCATCTCTGCCACTGCTGCCTGAAGGAGCCTGGCCTCCCAAGGGTGACTCTGATCTTGTGTTTCTTCCAACTTGGAAATTAGCTTGACTGTGAAACATGAGATGAAACAATGAAATGTGAGATGTAACCCATCCCATTGTTGTTGGAGTTGAAAGCCGTAGCCCTCTGCATTGTGTGCCAGTGCTGAGTTGAAGCTGTTTTCTGCTGGGGAAGTAAATTGCTCCAGTGGACAATCCAGGCACGTGACTGCTGGGGCATGGTCATGGAAAATTGGCTCAGCTGTCATGTTTATTTGCTCTGATATAACTTTTTATGACACTGTCATGCAGCTTTTTCCAAGGCTACTGGAATGCGTTATTCTTTATTTCTTCCTTTCCACTGTTTTTTTTTTAAAGAAGCACTATCAGAGGCTGTATGGAACATTGGTGTTTGTTGTGTGGGTAATGAGTTACAGCCTTCTGCAACCCACTAGGGCTTTTTACCCCCCCTTTTAATAACATTTTAACACGTAACCCCTCTGTTATTGTAGCTATAGCTCAAGATTATGATTTATAGCAGCAGAAACTTAAAATAGCAGTTGTTAGTTCTTCTTTCATCCTGATGAAATCAAATTTGCCTGGTTTTACTCTCAACTCTTGCCTTCTTTTTCCTCTGGGGAGGGCAGTAATCACCCTCTTGCCTTCTGCAGGGCTGGGTTGCCCAACTTCTCAAGTGCTTTCTCATCTGAGGTGGTGTTGAATAGCTTTGGTTTGTTCCTATACAGAATACGCTGGTGTTCGTTTCTCTCTCGCTCTCCTGGGGCAACTCAAGTGCTCGTTACAGTAGGGAGCAGCCTTATGTTGGGATGTAAAGGTCACGAGTGTTTCCTTTCACCTCTCCAGCCGGGAGTAGGGCTGACGTAGGCGGGAGGTGGCAAGAAGCCCTTGCAGCAGAAAGAAGCGTCTGGTGTATTGTGCTCAGGGGAGCCCTACAGACCAGTCAGTCCATTCGATGTAGAGGCTGTAGCCTTCTTTGTCCAGTTCTAGCAGAGCTGATATCCTCCTTGAAGGAACAGTGCTATTCCTGCAGCCCATCATCTCTCCCTGTTGCTCTGTGTGGGAGACCTTGGGTACCAGCAGCGCCTTGTATCTGGCACTGTGACAACACAGCGATTTGCTCTCCTCCCGTTAAATGTTTCTCGCATGAATATTAGGTAGTAACAGACTATTCTGTCATTTTTAATGTACTCCAAACTCTGTTTTAACTGCTCTTTCCATTGCTGCAGGTGAAGGGGGAGAAGGGTGTCTGAATACCGAGGAATGAGCTGCGATGGACAACAAAGACTCGGAAGCTGAGATCCACCCTCTGAAGACTGAGGATGTAAAAGCTCAAGAGAACCATGAAAACTCCGTGGAGAGAAGAATTATCAGCAAGCAGTCATCCCGACTGTCTCGGCTGTCCCGGTGGCGCACTGCCGCCTTCTTCATCTCGTTATTTCTGTGCCTGATAATTGTCTTTGCTTTCTCGTTCATCATTCCTTGCCCAGAGAGGCCAGTTTCAGAAAGAACATGGTTCCGAGACTACGAAAACGCAGGTGAGCTTGCTGGAGCAGGATAAATACTTACCAACAGTCTTTTTCCTTTACGTGCTACGAATTGGGATTGTGGAGCTCTACCTAAGTGCAATCTGGAGCCAGGTCTGCAGGGATGCTGCCTTTGGGAGTGAGAGCTGTGAATACCTGACCTGGATAGGCAGTGGCCCATCATAATTGGAGTGACCTTCCAGGAGGTGTTTACAGGGTCTAAGTGAGAAATTAGATGCTGCTCTGAAGCTCTAACAAGGTAGCAGGTTGGCCTCGATTAGGGCAAAAAATGGGGAAGGGTATCTGGGAATAAATCTTTGTTGACGTTTGGGCTGTGAAATGTTCCCTTGAAGTTTGAGCTGAGGTCTGGGGACAATTGAGTGTTCTCTGTCTGTCAGTATGACCTTCTAACAGTTCTTTGTGGCCAACAGGAAAGGGAGAAGAGGAGTCGCATCTTGGTTCTTTCATAAATTGTACAAATTCGTAGTTGCTTTAGTTGGCTCTTTAGAATCATAGAGTCTTAGAATAGTTTGGGTTGGGAGGGAACTTAAAGCCAATACAATTCCACTCACTGGCACGGGCAGGGACACCTCCCACTGGATCAGGGGCTCAAAGCCCCATCCAACCTGCCCTTGAGCTCCTCCAGGGATGGGGCAGCTTGCTCTGGGCAGCCTGTGCCAGGGTCTCTCCACCATCAGAGTGAAGAAATTCTTCCTCATGTCTAGTCTAAATTTGCCCCTCTCCAGTTTATACCTATCACCTCTCATCCTATCACTATAAGCCTTTGTGAACAGTCCCTCTCCAGTTTCCTTGTAGCCCCTTCAGATACTGGAAGGTTTAGCCTGGTTCCTGCTCCCTGGTGGCTCAGATTCGCTTCTGAGAGCTATTCTTTAATCTCGTGTAGTGGGTGTGTGCAGGTTCTGCTATAAACACAGAGATTGTGCCCACTGACAAGGACTGAGCTTTTTGTGCTAATGCAGAAATCCCAAGTTCTGCTGCTCTGGGCTGAAGAGGCTGCTTTTAGCTGAGAGTGATAAAGATGGAATGTCTGGGGCTGGGTTTCTTGGGGTTTGTTTGGATTTTTGTATATTTTGGGAACAGCAACCCCACACCAAGTCCAAAGTTGTACTTTGTTCAACATAGTTCATATCGGGCTGCTCGGCTTTAAAAAACGACAAATCCTCTGGGGAACAGCAAAATTAGAAAATCCTTTGGCACTAACTTCCAGTCCTTGATACTAATGGAGTTGGCTTTTTTGATACAAAAGCCAATTTGTCCTGATATTGCACTGTCAGAGATGGAGGCAGTGAGTAGGTCTCGAGGAACTTGTGCTTTGCCCTGGCTTGATCCGCTGCTGGTTGAGCAGCCTCACCAATACCTGCCTCGTGGTCTCTTTGACAGTGGCCTACCAGTTCCTTGCTATAGAAGATGCGAACGAAGACAAAGTGCAAGATGTCATCTTCGCTTTCAAGGCTAGCAACAGCAGCAGCAGCAGCTTCAACAGATCCTGCTCGGATGAAGGTAGCTGATTCAGAAAACCTTGTAGTGAAAGGGCTGTTATTTCTCTTTTAGTTGTCATTAGGGAGGCTGCTGGGGGTCAGGGAGAGCAAACGAGGCTAGCTGGGTGGGGAAAGGGGCTGGGGGTCCCAGCTCTTGGGTGGTGCGGAGCAGCAAAGGGACCAGCTACCAGCACTCCCTCTAACATCTCTTCTTTTCAGGTTTGCCATCCCCGTGTGCCTTCATTGTTGCTGTATCCGGCACGAACGGCAGAGTGCTGTGGGAGAGCCCCGCCGCTGAGGAAGTTGAGTCGATGGAGTGTGGCATCAAGCAGCTCGGAGGGGCTGACACACGGGGCTGCCTGCTCGTGGGGAAGCCGGCATCTCTTACGGCACTTGACCTGCGGAGAGGTGAGCGAGGAGCAGAGCGCTGCTGCCGTGGTGCTGCAGGCTTTCCTCACCTGACAACCTTCACACCTCACAGGCTGGGGGTGTCAGCGTGATGTGACTTGCTGGTACACGAACAATGGGTGCAGGGTATTTATTCTCCTAAAAACCTTGCCAGAGCCATTCGCTGGGCTATTGAAAAGTGCCTGTTCTCTCAGCCTTTCTGTTCCAAAGGCTGAACTCTGTTGTGGTTTGTGCCAGCTGCTGTATTATAAGAACAGCTTCTCAACAGCTTTTGGAACCAGAGAAGCGGTCACTAGCTCTGAATGCCTCTTCATACTCTGAGGGGTTGGACGCAAACCCGCAGTGTTTCTCAGTTGCTTAATCATAGAACAACCAGGTTGGAAGAGACCCACTGGATCATCGAGTCCAACCATTCCTATCAAACACTAAACCATGTCCCTCAGGACCTTGTCCACCCGTGCCTTAAACACCTCCAGGGAAGGTGACCCAACCACCACCCTGGGCAGCCTGTTCCAATGCCCAGTGACCTTTTCCGTGAAAAACTTTTTCCTAATGTCTAGCCTAAATCTCCCCTGGCAGAGCTTGAGGCCATTCCCTCTTGTCCTGTCCCCTGTCCCTTGGGAGAAGAGCCCAACTCCCTCCTCTCCACAACCTCCTTTCAGGTAGTTGTAGAGAGCAATGAGGTCTCCTCTCAGCCTCCTCTTCTCCAGGATAAACACCCCCAGCTCTCTCAGCTGTTCCTCATAAGGCCTGTTCTCCAGCCCCTTCACCAGCTTTGTTGCTCTTCTCTGGACTCACATCCTTCTTGTGCTGAGGGGCCCACAACTGAACACAGTATTCAAGGAGTGGTCTCACCAGTGCCGAGTTCAGAGGGAGAAGAACCTCCCTGGCCCTGCTAGCCACACCGTTTCTGATCCAAGCCAACATGCCATTGACCTTCTTGGCCACCTGGGCCACTGCTGGCTCATGTTCAGTCAGCTGTCAACCAACACCCCAGGTCCTTCTCCTCCAGGCAGCTTTCTGGACAGACCTTCCCTAGTCTGTAGCTCTGCATAGGGTTGTTGTGCCCCAAGTGCAAGACTCAGTATTTGGCCGTGATGTGAGTGCTTGTAACCACAAGAGGAGTGGGTGGGGGATAGGGATTTATGACTTTAAAGTCATCAAGGATAACATTTAGGATAAGCACTCACCAGTTTCAGTAGTTCAGGATTTTGCCTGGTTGCTCTGGAAAGCCCCCTTTAATGTCTGAATTCATAGATGGAGAAATTCATCATCATCTTGCCTAATGCAGGTGAGGGTAAAGAGAGCCTGTACTTCTCTAGGAACAGGGTGGTGACCATCTATCTATTGCACCTTGAACCTTCCTTGCTGATGGAAAATGGAAATACTTTTCCACTGTGTCAAAGGTTCTCCCTTGGAAACATGCCTAGGATCTCATATCTCTGTATCCTCACACCCTATTTTCCGAGAACTGGGAGAGAGAAATAGCAAGAGGTGTAGCTCTAGGGAATGTGAGGAAAATCTAGTGTAGCTTTTAATTTCCAGTGTAGATGGAAGTGTGGTACAAAGCTAGAAAGTTTCTGTACTAGCTGAGATCTCTCAGCCCTCTTTCCCTCACCAGTAGGCTGGAGCTTATTTATAGACTATTAACGAAGTCGTTACTCTTAGGTCAGAGTGCGGAGAGGTGAGTTCTGAGCCAACGGCACGTAACTTAAGGCAGCCATGAAGAAATAGCACAAGCGTGGAGAGAAGGAACCAGGCTGAGCCACAGGTCACACTAACAATACAGTAAGAAAACCTTCCATAGATAAATTAATAGCAAGAGATGAAAAATGAATAGCCCAGAAGCTGACGTATTTGATACCTCTGCGCGGTTAAGTAGGTTAAAAGGGGTTTCTTAGCGTGGTTGAGTTTTACTGGGGGTTAGGAGGGCAGAACAGAATAAAATGTATTTAAATAGGCTAAATGTATTTAAAGTTGCAAAGTCTGACTTACATCACGTTGTGCTAAAAGCGGTAGTCAGAGCAATCTCTAGCTGTTAATGATTCATCGTTGTGGAGGATTGGTGAGATTCCAGGGCTTTCAGGCTGCCCAGCCTCTGTGGCAGGGAGATTGGAGAAGTGGTAGGCAGATTATCATCTGAAAGTGTCTGGTGTGCTTTTGATCTTTAAATGTCAATAAGGTTAGTGCTTCTCTATCCGTTTGAGTTGTGATAAATCTTGCTTTCTTCATTGCCAGAACAAGTAACCTGAGCAGACAAGAAGGAGTAGGGTTGGATGCTTCGGTTTGTGTGGGACATCTGACATTCCTGCACGTTTATCTGACAAGAAAACTGGGACATGGGGGCTTAAGATTAGCTCTTCCAGGTCAAAGCAAAAGTCTGTGTCGCTGCATATTCCGTCTCTGCCAGGGCCAGAAGCAGAGTCTT
Source organism: Coccyzus lansbergi (assembly GCA_033558105.1). Taxonomy (NCBI): domain Eukaryota; kingdom Metazoa; phylum Chordata; class Aves; order Cuculiformes; family Coccyzidae; genus Coccyzus; species Coccyzus lansbergi. The sequence continues at coordinate 147,140 of JAUMJK010001518.1, read as the reverse complement.
GTGGAAGAGGGCAGGAGTAAGTGTTTTGTTAAACCTTCTGTCTTCATCTTATCCCTCAGCAGCATGCGTTGTGAGTCCTCTCCTGAGTTCTGGTCTCCTAAGGGACATGGCAGAAAGAGACCACAATGATCAGATGTGTGAAATTGCTTCTGTGCAAGAAATCACTAAATAAAGGAGAACTCCAGCCAGGGGAATATGGGTCAGGGAGAAACAAATCTATACAATTATGAGTGATAAAGAGAAGAACAGAGGGTTGTGATTTCCTGACATGATTCTTCATTGCTCCACGGTTCTTTTAGCAAATGATAGGTTCAGAAAAAACAAATGGGGATGTTTCTTCACATTAAGCAAACAGTGGATGACAGGAGCTTGTGAGTGTTTAGTAAAGAAATGGGCAAGGGCGTGGGAGAGGGGTCTGGCACTGCTCGGTAGAAGAGACTCAACTTTAGTTCCAATAGCTTATGAGGTGCAGACTGGGAGCACAGTCTTTGGATGTGTGCCTGGACCTCATCCTGACTGAAGCAAGCCCATCCTGCTTTGTGTCTTCTGTGACTGCTTGAAGCGAGGGCTAAACTCAGTCATCTAAGTCCTAATTTTACTGTTACTTCTGAACCAAAAAAAACCACCTTCTTTCACCCAGATTTGCTGTCTAGGCACTTGTCTAATTTCCATCTTGGCTTCTGTTGCCGTGTTTCTGTTGTGACCTCAGGCTCTGAGTAAGCATCGTAGCACTCTAGATGTCAGACAGAATAGTCCTGTCTCCTGTTGATGGAGTAAGATGGGACTGGATTCACAGTTCTTGCTCTTTGGGGATTGTGTTAGATTGTGAAAGTTTCTCAGGTCCTTTGTGTTGAATCTCTCACTGTTAGCTGTTTCTGTTTAGTCAGATTGCTCTTTTAAGAGAGTAAGATGCTTCTTCCAAAACTATATTTGCTGTCTAACCAACAGGTTACTAGAACCTCAGGCAGCGAAATGTGAATTTCTTTAGCCTGGTCTTACCTATGTAGCTTTGGACCATGCTAAAGCTAGGATATAGTTATTTAAAACTTAAGTTTCCTCCTTCCTTTGCCTGCTTGTTTTCTTTAGGGGTAAAACTCTTTGCCTTCCCATGATTTCCTAGGGGCACCTTGCTACGTCACATCTGTTGTCATAGTAACAAATCCAACTATTTTTTTCCGTATTTCAGTAAAAGCTTTGGAGGAACCCTACTGGAAAAACAGCCTGCCTGAAATTATTGCAGGCAGGTCAGGTAGTAATTCCTTGGCCCTCAGTACAACTGACAAAGAACAGATGATTATTTTGCGTTCCTGAAATGATAATTGCTGTGTATGATACTGTCTGAAGGGGAGGGTAAGCATTTTCCCGGCTGAACACCTAATTAATCACTTAAGTCTTCCTTAAAAAGTAACTCCCTAGTGATCTCCCCCCTTCTCCAAATTCCACTGCAAATTCCACTGGGCAGTGACTGGAAAGTAGCCAACAGCCCTGGGCAGAGTTTGTGGAGCAGAGCCACTCAACCGGCCTCGAGCTGTTGAAGGGAAACCCACCCCACACACTGTTTTAAAAAAACAAAGCAGAGCTACCTCCATGTACAAGCAAGTTTGGACGCTCCGTGTGAGTTCTTCAAAGGGAGAGGTGGGATGTGAACTGAGTTGCACACCAGCACGGAACATCTGCAGGGGCAAGTTGCGGCAAAGAAGGTTTTATCAGGATCAGCCACAACACTGTGATCAGAATTCAGCTGCTTTATGGTCTTAAAATGTCTGCGCAGATTTAAGTGCACAGCACCAAGGTTTTAGATCACAAAAAAGGGTTGTCTGTGGCATCAACATGCTGGAAAGCTTGCTGACCTAAGGCACTTTGTGCCCTGCACATTGATTCATGCCCAGGATGTTTGGGTGCATTTGTGCAGGCAGCTAGATTTCCTTTCCAATATAAGTTGAAATTGTGGATACTGGGACTTGTTTGAAATGAAATGAAGTACCCCATAATGAGCAGAAATGAGACCAGCTTGTGGTGCTGATGGGCTGTAAGTGGCTGGTTACTGAGAGTACTTGGAGGAGCAGAAGCGTTTAAAAGCCTTTCAACCTAAAATGCATTTGAGTGAATGTTTCCCAATATCTCTGTCTTCTAGGGGAGGTTCAGTGGAGACAGTCCAGTGACTTTGGAGCTAATTATACTGTGCTGACTCCCATGTCAGTGATCCCAGATGTGGATAGTGATGGAGTTCAGGACCTGATAATCTTTATTGCTGCAGGAGATAAGGTAGGTCACTCTGAAGCTGCGATGAACCCGGTGGCCAGGCCACAGGGCATGGCAGGAATGTTATTTACTTCCATCATGTTGTCTAAGAGGAAGCATCCAGAGGCCTCTGCTCTCTGTGGCTTTGGGGCAGGTTCTTTCCCACCCTGCAGAGACGCACTCCCAAATCAATGCAAGTGGTTTATGATTTAAAAGAAACGAAAAAAGCTGGCCAGGAATCCCTCCCCCTTTTCAGTCTGTGTTTCTCTCCGCCTGTGGAGCGAGCTGAGACGAGATGAGCTTGCAGTTTTCTGGGACTTTGCTCAGAGGAGTGGAAGTGAACAGACCCTGACAGATTTGGCTCTTAGATCAAAGCACAGCTGACAGCTAGCGCTTTTGTACCACCGCTGCCCTTTTTTGATAGCTTTCTCTGCCTGTGGTCTGCTTTGCACAGCGCTCTCCCAGTGTCGCTGCGCGGCTTAATTCTAATTGGGCTCATGCAGTGAGATAGCAGCTTCTTGCATTATCTCTCTTCCAATATTGCTCTTCCCATGTCTTAGAGGGGAAAGTCATAGAGTTACAGGATCATAGAATCACCAGGTTAGAAGAGACCCACAGGATCATCGAGTCCAACCATTCCTATCAAACACTAACCCATGTCCTTCAGCACCTCGTCCACCTGTGTCTTAAATACCTCCAAGGAAGGTGACTCAACCACCTCCCTGGGCAGCCTCTGCCAGTGCCCAATGACCCTTTCTGTGAAAATTTTTTTCCTAATGTTCAGCCTAAACCTCCCCTGGCAGAGCTTGAGGCCATTCCCTCTCGTCCTGTCCTGTGTCACTTGGGAGAAGAGCCCAGCTCCCTCCTCTCCACAACCTCCTTTCAGGTAGTTGTAGAGAGCAATGAGGTCTCCTCTCAGCCTCCTCTTCTCCAGGCTAAACACCCCCAGCTCTCTCAACCGTTCCTCATAAGGCCTGTTCTCCAGCCCCTTCACCGGCTTCAAGTCACATAGCTAAAAGTGTTTTTATACTAATACATCTGCATCCACGATTCAGTGGCACAGCCTCATCTGCATGGGCATCTGTCCTGTTCAAAGCAAACGAAATTTGAGGTTCCCTGTGAGTCTGATGGGAGGAGTGGCAGCCCCGTGCCCTCATACCACGGCACTCCTTAAGCAAATAGGGTTTTGCTGTCCACGACGTTGTTGCTAGAGTCATCAGAAATTCTATCCTCTCCTACTCCTACGTTTCTCTTCTGTTTGCTTTCCTCCTTGCTTTTGCTACCCCAGATATCTCAAGGTTTTTTTGGGTTTTTTTCAATCTTAGGCAGCCAAAAGAGTGTTTGAATGTAGTCTCTGTTCTGCAGGGCTGCCTTTTGATTTCTTTTCCATTTAACCTCTCTAGCTATCTTGGTATGAAATCCCTTCCTCCCTCCGGAGTTGGGAAGTGCTCTGTCAACTTAAGTAAAAATATGTTCTTATTTGAGAAGTCACACAAAATGTAGGGAGCTTGAATGGAGCTCCGCAGCTTGGGAAAAGGCTGTCGGGAAAGAGATTCGGGACCGAAGTAAATTAGCTTTGTTGCTAACAAGGACTGCAGTTGAACATTATATTATCCTGCTGTTTGCAGAAATGGCAGAGCTTTGACCAGCCTGTGGGGAAAGGGGTTTAGACGGCGGCTTTTTTCCTGAGTCTTGTTGACCCTTACCTGCTGCAAGCTTCACCACAAGTACATCCAGGAAAATATGATGTTTTTCAGGATATGTAGCAGCACATAGAGGTGTTAGGCAGTGCTGTGAGCGAGGTGGTGTGTGTTCTCACTCACCTTTGGCTGTTCTGTCCCAGGGCAGCGCTGAACCAGTGCTTGCCAGTACAGGTGAGGCTGGTCTGCAAGAGCTGGTATGTGTCTCCTCCCAGTGCAGGAGGCTGGGAACAGCTGGTGGATGCCTTCCTCTCCCTCTCTAGCTATCCTCTTCATTCTCCCAGCAAACTCTATCCCTTATTCACCTGCCGGGCTCTTCAGATTCACTTTGAGAGCAGCACATTCCCTCCTTTTTTCTAGTCTCTCCCTGTCATGGAAGTGGGAAGGTTTCTTGCCTGACTCAGCATCTCTGATGGAGACTGTTTCTCTGATGTTTTTTTTTTCCCCTAGAGTGCACTGCTCTCTCCAGACCATGACTATTGCCCAGGCATTTGAATCTGATCCTGGTTTTAGCCTTTATTCTCCCGGGTGAAGTGTTTTTAGTGGATTCTGTTACCCTGCACAAAGAATACAGAGAAACCTGTCAGCTCTTTTATCCCTTGGACTCGCGTCAGCTTTAGGAGGAGTACATTAGGACACTTAAAATATTTAGCAGAGCTACCATGTGAAGCCAAGTTTCCCTTGAGTCCATTTGCTGCTTTTGTTCCACCTTTGAGTCCTCTCCATCGTTGTCACTGCTCAGGAGGCTCGAATTGACCTTCACTGTCCTCAGCAGTGCTGGGGATGCTCTTTGGTGGTCCCAGCCTGCTGGGAAGGTGATAGGCAGAAGCAGTAAAATCTCAAGGGCAAGCGATTGTGCTGGAAGCAGTTTTCAAACTTGTCAAAGTATACACAGCAAAGGGATCATCTCACTTGTGCCCACCCCTCAAAAACCAGGGAGAGACTTTTCAGCTGAGCCTTTGCTGTTTTCATTCAGCTTCTGTTCAGAACCAGCTGCTCAGAAGCTTTGGCAAGTTGGAGCAGTAACAGCATGATACAGCTTTGACTTTTTTTCTTTTTTTTTTTTTTAATCCCTTCCCTGCATAGATTAAGACCTTCATCCATTCAGGAAAAAATGGCAAACAGATTGGCTCCCCTGGAAGCCTGAGCGTGGATGGGAAAGCTCGTTATATCATGCTGAACCTGGGCTCCTCCTTCTACTTTCTTTTCTATACAGGTACAGTTCTGTTAATGAATTCAGTCTGAACAAGCGGTTGTAACTGTGAAATCAGGAACACTAAACAGTTGTCTGAAAGTGCTTTGCTGTCTTAAAAGCTGTGTCGTGCTTTCACCTAGTGAAAGAGCTATTCAAGGCCAAGAAAAGGGGAGGCTTCTGTTTGAAATGAGGTTTGTTATGTATTGTAGTAATTTCGTTTGAAAAATGATGAGAATGTCAGGTTTAAGTAGTCATTTATAGCAAGTGATTACTGTGGAACACTTGGATTATGAACAGATAAGATGTTAAAAGCATTCAAAAGCAGGCTTGAGTCTCAAAATACCACTACAACTGTGTGATTCAAGCCCTAAAAATACAGTTGATATGCCAGATCTGGAAAATCAGAGGGTTCAGAGAAAGGGCAGGATAACTTATCTCCCTTATTCTTGCTTTTTGTGAACAGAAAACACTGTCTATGCATATTCCCTGAAAGATCTGTACACTGCAGCAACTGGGATGGAAATTAAGCTTCCTAGCCTTGAGCAAGATCCTCAGTGGGAGAAGAACACTGACCACAACACACACCGCTTCTCCCTCCCCAGGTGTGAGATCGTGTCTTGGTTGCTGGTGGATGGGAGGGTTCCAGTGTTCCCGACAGGATGACCTCACATGGCTTTGTTCTTTCCTGGCTGCGTGGCTTTTGGACTAGGAAAAAGCTGGGGCAGGGGAGCTGGTGTTGATAACATGGTCAGGGTTGCACCGGATAGGAGGGAGAGCAGCCCAGGGTTCTCTGTTTGCATTTACCCTGCAGGGGAAAAAAGCAAAACGTCACAATAAAACCATATACAGATAGGAAAGCATAATCATTTCTCTGTCCTTGTTCAGCTCTGGAGACATTCGTTACCTGGCAAAAATCCCTGGGCGATCACGGGAGAACATCCTGCTTGTAAACTCGGAGATGGCTACGCTGATCAATACACAAAATCTTCAGACTTTGTGGACCCTCAACGTGTCCCGAGTTTTGAGGTAGTGTTTCTGATGTGGTTTGGATGAGGCGTTTCCAGGCTTCCGGCAGCATAGAATCATAGAATCTGCCACGTCCTGGCAGATGCTATTTTTTTTTAAATTTATTTGAAATGTAAGAACCTGCTCTGTGGTCATATCTGGAATATGGTTATTGTATTATGTGTCCTCTGCTGGCAAATGTCAGGCGCCACTTCAAAACAGAGGAGCCCAAAGCTTTGATTCTTCATTCTGTGCCTGCTGTGATGTGGCTGTCTGGGGACTGGGCTCAGCACTAGGGGTGCTGGTCACCAGCTGGCTGAACGTGTGCCCAGTTGGCCAAGGTGACCACCAGCATCCTGGCTCCGATCAGCCCTGGGGTGGCCAGCAGGAGCAGGGCAGAGATTGTCCCCCTGCACTCAGCACTAGTGAGACTGCATCTCAAATCTTGGGTTCAGTTTTGAGACCTTCACTGCAAGAAAGACCTTGAGCTGGAACGCATCTGGAGAAGGGAATGGAGCTGGGGAAAGGTCTGGAGAACAGGGGATCTGGGAGAATCTGAGGGTCCTGGAGCTGCATAGTCTGCAGAAGAGGAGGCTGAGGGGAGACCTCATCGCTCTCTGCAGCTCTTGGAAAGGAGGTTGGAGCGAGGTGGGTGGTGGGCTCTTCTCTCAAGTCACAACTGATAGGGTGAGAGGGAATGGCCTCAAGTTGTGCTAAGGGAGGTTTAGATTGGATATTAGGAAATTTATTTTTCCTGAAAGAATGGTAAAGCCCTGGCAGAGGCTGCCCAGGGCAGTAGTGGTGAAGTCTCCATCCCGGAGGGTTTAAAAAAACATGCAGATGTGGCACTTCAGGATACGGTTTAGTAGGCACAATGGAGATGGACTGATGGTTGGACTGGGTGAGTTTTGAGGTCTTTTCCAACCTCAGTGATTCTGTGATTCTGGAGGCTGACCAAACACAGCAGTCAAATCTCTTACCAGGAGAGCTGCTGCAGGGCAGAGGCTGCTCTGACAGAAGGAGCTATGCCCCAGCCATCGGGGTGTGTTCTGATCTGTCCCTTCTCCTTCTCTCCCTTAGTGAGCCACTGCTGGGTTACTACAGACCTGATGTTCTTGCCATTGTTCTTGAGAGTGAAATTGGACCCAACAGAAAGAAGGTTGGAACGCCCTTTCTTTTAACTTCCTTTTTCTATGCATATTTCAGCCTCAAGCAGACACTGAGTCAAGAGCAGCTGATGGGATGTCTTCCCTCTGACTGATTTTAGAAAGCTTTAGGCTGGGGAAAGATCTCTTTAAACAGGTTATTGAAGCCAGCTCAGGCACTTCTAATTCTCTTCTCGGCAAGAGGTTTCAGTGACAAAGCTTTGAACCCCTTGAAATAGCTACATAACTTGTGACTTTAATGTGGCCCACCCAGGTCTCACAGCCCTGTGATGCTCGGCTTCAAGTAATTCCTCGTCTTCCCGTGTGTCAGATTCTTGTTCCTGTAGGCAGCGTGGGGTAGAGGCAGCTGACTTGACTTCTCTCTCCTAGCTTGTTAGAGCTCTTTGGTACGAGTTCCTTTTCCTTCTTCCCTGCTAGGTTATGATTGTTGAGAGTGGATCTGGAGCAGTCCAGTGGGACGTGAAGCTGAACTCGAGACCGGAGAGCCCTGGACCAGCCACTCTTTCTACTGCTGATCACCGGTCCACCTTCCTCATCTGGGGTGACTACCAGGAGCCAGGAAATGAAACGGTGAGTAGTGCTGCTGGATGCTTCTTGTTCTCCAGACTTTGGAACAGAGTTGGGCAGAGCTACCCCCTTTTCCCAGTGTTCAGTCGCTCGTGTCTGTGCCACTAAGGCTGCAGCCTCTTGCACTGGCCGTAGGGCTGCTGAGCATATCTCTGCATGTGACCTGGTCGGTGCTGAGTCCTCACAGCCCATAGCAGTGTCCCTGCTAGCAGCTGGTAGTGCCACCAAGATCTTCTGTTGTCCTCAGCCTGGCCACGTAGAGAAAAGGGACTTACTGGCTTTATAAGGGCTACAAAGGTGATCTGAGGGCTGGAGCACCTCCCATACAAGGACAGACTGAAAGAGCTGGGGTTGTTCAGCCTGGAGAAGAGATGACTCGAAGACTCCAGGGAGACCTTAGAGCAGCTTCCAGTATCGAAAGGGGCTCCAGGAAAGCTGAGGAGGGACTTTTTAGCAAGGCCTGTTGTGACAGGACAAGGAGTAATAGTTTTAAACTAAGGGAGAGTTAGACTGGATATAGATAGATATCCACTATAGATATAGATATATATAGATCATAGAATCATAGAACAACCAGGTTGGAAGGGACCCATCGGATCATCGAGTCCAACCATTCCTATCAAACGCTAAACCAAGTCCCTCAGGACCTCATCTACCTGATAGATAGATATAGACTGGATGTAGATAGGAATGGTTGGACTAGAAGATCCGATGGGTCCCTTCCGACCTGTTTGTTCTATAATTCTATATTAGGAGGCAGTTTTTACAATGAGGCCAGTGAGGCACTGGTGCAGGTTTCCCAGGGAGGTGTTGGAGGCCCCATCCCTGGAAGCATTAGAGGTCAAGGTGGATGGGGCTCTGAGCAACCTGATCTGGTAAAAAATTTTTTTGCTCCTGCAGGGAGTTGGGGTTGGACTGTATGACCGGTAAAGAACCTTTCTAACCAAGAGCAATCTGTGATTCAATGATTTATGAATAAAGTCTGGATTGCCCTGAGCCCAGCCTTGGTGCCTTACCTTAGGTGAGGTGGGAGGCTGCTGATGCAGCACGTCTGAGGCTGCTGCTGTTTCTCTCGGAGCCTCCCGCAGCAGTGCGACACACTGTGATCTCCTGTGGCCGCGTGAATATCCTCTCCACCAAGGCGGTCGCTGGCAGCCTGGGTGCAGAGCTCAGCTGCCTGACAGAGCACTCTGGGGCCATAGCTGGCAGCGTTAGTGACGACTTGTGTCCTGGAGGATTCCCAAGCACCAGCTGAGCTTCCTGTGCTTTCCTGGCTAACTCCACCAGCCCTAAGGCAAAACCCTCGTCTCCTGCTCGTAGCAGACAGGCCTGTTGTTTGCAGGAGGCTTGGGGTGGGGAGGAGAGCACCAAACTTTAACCAGAATCCCAACACTGGGACTGGTGGCATCAGACAGGCTGAGTTGGGCAAGACTTATGAGGAACGGCTGAGAGAGCTGGGGGTGTTTATCCTGGAGAAGAGGAGGCTGAGGGGAGACCTCATTGCTCTCTATAACTACCTGATAGGAGGTTATAGAGAGGATGGTAATGACCTCTTCTCCCAAGTGTCAGGGGACAGGACAAGAGAGAATGGGCTCAAGCTCCGCCAGGGGAGATTTAGGCTAGACATTAGGAAAAAGTATTTCACAGAAAGGGCATTGGAACAGGTTGCCCAGGGAGGTGGTAGATTCCCCTTCCCTGGAGGGGTTTAAGGCACAGGTGGACGAGGTGCTGAGGGACATGGGTTAGTGTTTGGTAGGAATGGTTGGACTCAATGATCCTGTGAGTCTCTTCCAACCTGGTTGTTCTATGATTCTGTGATTCTATGATTCTATGATTCTATGACGTGGACAAGTATCTGAGTGTATTCTATTGAGCATTGAGCTTAGTGGTGGTGTAGCCTCTGGGATAATATGTGAGTCCATGTCCTGTTGGTTGCAGAGATCCAGAGCTCCTCTCCAAAAGCTGTACCTTTTCCATCCTTCCTACACTAATGTCCTGTTGGAGCTGCGCAATCACACAGATGAAATAATTGCGTTTGATGGTAAGTCCTCTCCTTCCAGCCCTACAGTGAGGAGGTGCAGGAGGACACGGGCCTTCTGGGACCTCCTGGACTCTGTTGAGTCTGGTGACCTGTCTGAAGATGGAGGCCTTACCCTGGGCTGTTCCCTTTGCTCTGCGTTACAGCCGCGCTGTTTGAGCGGAGCCGTCACGCCTGCTACGTGCTGTTGAGGGGTCCTCAACCCAGCGAGGAGCCAGCGTTTGTGTCTCTGATGAAGCGTAAGCTGAAGGAGGATGTTGCTGAGAGCAGAGTGATCTGGCTGAGCCAGGTGGCTGTGGACAGGGAGCAGTACGTCCGGGATCGCCTCTACAGGATGCGATTCCACAGCCGAGTGTGAGCTTGCTGAGGGAGGGGGAGAGGCTGCCTTGGCCCCAGCATCTCCAAGCAGCCTCTGCTCTGCAACCATGCAATGGGAAGCTGCCTTTCTCAATCCGCAAACCAAAGTGTGGCTGGTGGGGAAGCACCCCCAGCATCTAGGGATGTCCAGGCTGTGGGGGCAGCTGCCAACGAATCTGTCCTCAGAGCTGATGGGACTTCAGTGCTTGGCCACCACTGAAGTGCCGTCAGCTCGGAGAAGAGGGCTTTCCCTTCGATCCTTCTCTGCCCTCGGAGCTGCGCTGGCTCAGCTTGTGTCTGGAGGAAAACGCGTGCTTGCTGGGAATGCAGGAGTTTCTTGGGCACTTGCGTGAGAAGTGAAGCTTCGGTGTGTGGTAGACTGTTTCCTTTCTGAGTCAGCCCTCCTGGTTTGGGGAGAGATTTGCAATCGCTCTCTCCTGGTTGTGGGTCCCCACTTCGGTAGCTGTGGGGTGTGCACAGTGATGGAGTCCAGCCATGGCCGATGATGTGGTGAGGTGTCCCCAGGTCAGCAGAGTGCAGGTTAAAGTCTCGTTCTACTTAGAAAATGACCGTTCTCTGAAGGAGAGCCCCCTGTGCCCTGCTCTGCTGTCACAAGCCTACCTGTGCCTGTCTCTTCTGCTTCTTTTCCAGCCGGGCTGTGCCGGGTGACACAAACAGGGAGCTCGTCTCCCCACTGATTTATACATCAGTGTTCCTCCCTGTCTCCAGTCTGATTACTGGTGATATGAAAACCACCCTGAGTCCAGGCTGGCTGGTTCCTGATGGCACAGATGCCACCTCTCCTGCTGGTTTTGAGGTGCCAGGCAATCTAGGACATTTTTTTCAGAGTGGAATTGCAATTTAACCTTGCTTGGGAGCTTGGTTTGCTGCTCTGGGTAGCCCTGTAGTCCGATGGCAACACCAGATGACTTGTGAACACTCACTTAGCTGCTGAGGAGCCTTCTCCGAGCACTGTCCCCTCTGCTGGGGACACTGGACAGGGAAACAACGCGAGCTCACTTTGTAGTGCAGCTCCAGAGAGAACTCTGTGCTGCCTCTCTGCCCTTGGAGTTGAAGTGATGCTGAGAGAGCTTGGGCACTGTTGTCTTTGCCCAGCCCGAGGGCATGGGACAGGTTGCTGTGGGAAGATGATGTCTCTCCCCTGGCGATTTCTGCAGCGTCATGTGTTTGCTCTGCCCTGTTCCTGCACAGAGTGTATAGAAACAGGGTGTGAAGCCTGGAAGAAGCGGTTTGAATTGGCTGCTCAGTCTTGGAAGCTGCAGTCCCCACAGCAGCACACTGAGATGTGAGTTTTGTAGCTGCTGGGTGTCCCTCTGACTGCTGAGAGGAAGGCAAACAGAAACACACTCCTAACAAAGAATGTCTCTCAAGGTTTGCAGTGCCAGACGGGCTTTGGCCAGTGCCTCTTCCCTTGCCTAGTCTCACAGCGGCAGGTGTGTGGAAATACTGTAGGATGAGGAACTTAGGCTGGGTCGTGCGGGGTTGGCCAGTGGTTCTTCCCCTGTGGCAACCTGCTGCAGGGCAGCTGCTGGCTCTGGCAGCTGCGTTAACCCCTGACCATGCCGCAACTTCAGCTCTGCCAGCCTTGCAGCAGAGTGAGCAGCAGTGTTCTGCCTGGATTCTTACCTCTGGTTTCCAGCTGGCCCAGTAGCTGGAAAGGGTGGGTTTCCTCCTCTGTTCCTCTCTTTCCAAGCTGTTGCTGAGGCCGTGTGGAGATGGGGAAAGTCTCCCCGGCCACGTCCCCAGGCTTAGGTTGCCTCTTTGCTCAGCGCAGCAAAGACCTGAAGCCCAGCAGCCCCAGCATTGCGGAGAGCAGGGCTGGGACAGCACTGCAGAACCGGCTTGCGAGGCCTGGATTCTGCCTGTCCTTCATCTATCTGGCTGGGACAGAGCTGGGAGCACGGGGGCGGTGGGATACAGCCTGTATCCCACTGAAATTCCCCTGGCAGGGAGCAGAGTACCCTGGCTGTATTCTCACCACCATCACAGCGCCTCGGCTCTCTCCCTCCTCTGATCCCAGCTCAGACCTGACCTTTCCCTTGGGCACACTGAATGTTCCTTCAGGAGGGCTGGATTTTTGTCTTTTGGGGGCTTTTCCGGCTTTAAGTTGTCCATTAATATTTCCAGATACTTTGGAAATGCAGATTTCCCTCTGGCAGCTCAATTAAACGGATCAGTGCCAAACCAACACCTTAACAACGCAAGTCCTTTCTCCAGCTTACTTCTGTGTGTAATTGTTTTTTGGGTTTTTTTGCAGTATTTAATGAATGACTTTGTGCCTTGATTCAACAACCCAGACGGGTGATGATGGCAGATATCACTGTGTTATGTGTTAGTGTGTTTTTTAACACTAAGACTGTTTGGTTTGGTTCTTTAACTTATTGCAATTTGTGCCCTAATAGGACTTGGTCTAAACCGGAATGGTTTCAATAAATCCTCTTTTGCATTGTTTGTAAATGGTGCCCTGCTTTTTTTTTTTTTTTTTTTTTGTGGCGAGACACTTGGATTATCTGACAGCCCTGTGTGTGACTTCCCAAAGGCAGAACCCCCTGTTTTGGGGAGGAATCCTGGTGTCCTGGTGATGCTTCGATGGCTGAGCTGCTTGCCACCCTGTCCCGCTGCAGGCAGGTGATGGACCCGGAGAAGGGAGGATGCGGAGAGAAGCTGGAGTTAGGTAACCGAGCTGGGCCAGCCCAGCCCTGCCTGCCACTGGGGCTCTGTGACCTGGTTTTACACCCTGCATTCCTGCTGCAGTCCATCAGCATGAAAATCTCACTCTGGGGCTTGGATTTGGATCAAGCCGGAGGGAGCTGTGTGGCAGGCGATGTCTCCTGGAGCGTGGGACCATCTGTCGCTGCCTGGTGGCTGCCAGCGCCGAGGTCCCCAAGCTCCATCCTGTGACCGAGGCTTCTGCAAGCTCTCCCTGCCCCAGGACACCTCTGTCTGCCCCAGCACTGAGCTGAGAAACAGCCTCTGCTCCATGCCAGGGGTCCCGAGCTCTGCGGCAGGGAAGGACACCACAGTCCAGAGCATCCCAAGCGTACACGCTGCTTGTTGGCCGGCGTGTGAACCAGGCTTGCTTCGTAGGTGGGGGATGTCCTCAGCCTGCTCTGCTGTGTACATGAGGTGGGCTGAGGGCCGAGGCTGAGCGCCGGTGCGTGCCAGCCCCCCTCGCCTTTACGTAACCCCCACAGCATTAATCCCCCACAGCTGGGGCTTGGCTCTGGGGAGGAGAATAATCCTGCTGCCCGATCCTCGGCCTCCGCTCAGATTATCAGGCTGAGGGCAGGGGGAGCGGCTCAGCTGCCAGCCCCGCTCTCTGTGTGCCCCTGTCAGCCCCTCAGGCTCTTGCAGTTGGGTTTGCTGGCTGGAGGCGCCTCTGGCCACGCTCTAAAGGCCTTTTTTCTCCTCCCTGGTGGCTGTAGGTGGGCGCAGCAGTGGCAGCAGGGCGGCTGAGTGCCATGAAGTGCCAGCTCGGCTGTTCCAGCAGAGCTGTGGGGCTGGTTTTGCCCCTTGGAGCAAGCGGAGCCGGGGGTGGTGTCTGTGCTGTGGGCACAGGTGCAGGGGGGACTGGACCCCCTACCTGGGGGCTGCACCTCACTGGGATGCAGGCCTTGCCCTGGGGTGCCTGCCCCCATCTGCACTCTGATGCCCTCTCCCCAAAAACCACAGATGCTGCAGGGTTTCCCCATGGGGGTTTTATTCTCTTGTGCGCAGGAGGAGGAGGTGACCCCACACCAGGCCGGCTGGGTGCAGGGTCACCGAGGGACAAGAAGGTGCAGGGATGTGAGTGGGGACTGGGGGATGCTGGGGTGGGGGGATATATGGCTTCTTTCCATCAGTGCTACGGCCGGCAGGGTCCTGCGACAGGGCCGGGTGTGCTGGGTGGGAGCTGTGGCTGAGCCGGAGGGTGCTGTGCTGGGGGCTCCCTTGCCGGTGAGGGGCCAGGGCCCTCAGCTCTCCTCCTCAGGAACGGGGGCAGCCGTGGGACTCTTGCTCCTCTCCTCAACGTTGGCCGCGGGCACTAGCAGGGCTGGGCTGGGGCTGGAGTGACGCTGCTTGCGCATGAAGGGGAAGACCCTGTGGGCAGAGTGGGTTCAGCACCAGCGAGGACAACCCCAGCGCCCCAGGCCTCTGACCCCTGCCCTCACCTCTTCTTGGTCTCTGGGGGAATGATGGCCTCGGCCAGGAGGTTCTTGTAGAGATCTGACTTGAGGAACCGCGGGTAGGAGTCCTGGGCGAGCAGAGGGGTCAGGCCAGTGCCCAGCCCTGCCCTGCCCTGCCCTGCCCTGCGCAGCCCTGCCCTGCGCAGCCCTGCCCTCGCCCACCTTCTTCATCAGCATGTAGATGTGCATCTGGGCGTCATCCATCACGTAGCGATGTGGTGTCTTGATACCTTCCAGCGTCCGCTCCATGGTCTTGCTGTCGATGTTCACCCAGCGCGTGGCCCCGGGAGCCAGGAACTGCCTGGGGAGTCACAGCCGGTGGGATGCAGCGCCTCAGTCTTCCCCCTCAAACCTTTCAGCCTGCCGGCACTCACTGGTAGATGGAGTCCACGATCTCAGCGATGCGCGACTGCTCCCCGTAGCGCAGTTCCTCACACGCCTCCCAGAAGCTCAAGTTCTCGGCTGGGGAGGAGGACACGGCATTGGAGATGGTGACATGAACCCCAGGCCATCATATGAATCATCATATGAACCCCAGGGTTCATAGCTCAGCCCCTGGTCAAAGCCCCTGGGATGGAGCCAGATGGTGCAAGGTGGGGTGGTGGGTCCTAAACGGGACCAGTGGGTGAGGAGCTACGAGGACAGGTTGATCATGAGATACTTGGGATGGGAAGTGACAATGCTCTGTTGGGACAAGTGTTACAGGGAGCTGTTAGATTTAGGGTTAGAGCTGTCATGTGCAGAGTTGTCCCTGTGGAGTGCTGTCTTAGATCCAACTGGGATGCATAGCGGCTTTGGGAATGCCAGGATGGGGCAGTGGGTTTGGTGTTGTCTCAGGCTCTGCCAGGGGAGGTTTACGCTGAACATTAGGAAAAAAAATTTTCACAGAAAGGGTCACTGGGCACTGGCAGAGGCTGCCCAGGGAGAGGGTTGAGTCACCTTCCCTGGAGGTGTTTAAGGGACGGGTGGACGAGGTGCTGAGGGACATGGTTTAGTGTTTGATAGGAATGGTTGGACTCGATGATCCGATAGGTCTCTTCCAACCTAGTGATTCTATGATTCTAAGATGGGGCAATGGATGAGATGGTCCTTGGACACAGTGGTGAGTCAGAGAATAGGTTGGAGTCTGGTGGTGCTGGGATTGGGCCGCTCACCGCTGAACTCCTTCTTGAGGAATTCGAGGAGCTGTGCCCGGCCCAGAGGGTCGGTGATGAGCTCACTGAAGTTGAAGCCCCAGCGCTCCACGCGCAGCTTTGTGGGGGTCGGCACCCTGTGGGTGACACCAGTGTTGGGTCTAGCAGTCCCTGGCACTGCCTCGCACCCCGTCCTGTGCCGTGGGGCATGGGGGTTGGGGGACAGGGACCGGCAGCCCCCCCCGTGGGTGCTTACGTGGGGGCGTTCATGGCCCAATATGTGGTGTCATCCGTGATCCAAGGGTTGCTGGGCAGGCAGCCAGACATGATGGGGTCGTGGGGCACGTACTGCTCATTGAACTTGAGGTACCTGCCAGGAGCAGTGGCTGGAGGTGGCCTGGGCCCCCGTCCCATCGCTGCCACCAGCCTCAGCCACCACAGGGCTCATGGAGCCTCCGCTCTGCTCTCTGAGGAGGGTGACGGCAGCACGGGTGCTGCAGGATGCAGCGGGGATGCGGGTGCCCTCGTCACCCTGATGGGGACCCTGCCACCGGCCACTCACCCCTCGAGGCAGATGGAGGACTTCACCCTGGTCCTGGCCATGGCCTTCCTGCAGCACTCGATCTGGTGCCGACCATGGGGAGATGTCAGGGCCATCTGGCAGCCCATGACCCCCCCCCCAGGAGTCACCCCCACCCTCACCCTGCTCACCTCCCGCTTGTAGTAATCCATGTTCTTGGTCTGCAAGAGACGCGCGGAGCCAGGTGAGAGCACGGTGTGGCCGGGATGTTGTGCCCTGCCAGCACCACCCAGGCATCTAGACCCTCACCCCGCTCTCCCCAGCACCCAAAGCCCATCCCCGTGGCCTTCAGCCTCATCCTCCACACCCTTCCAGGCTCCCACGGCACAGCCTGCAGCGCGGACCCTGGCGTTCATCCCCGCGCCCCAGCCTGGCACCAGCCCCACGTTAGTGGCACTTACGTGGGCAGAGGACACGGCACACGGCGCGGAGAAGAGAAAGCGGGAGGTTAGTGATTGGGGGGGCTGACAGGGAGCTGAGGCAGCGTTAGTGGGGCCAGGGGTGCGAACACAGAGGGTGCTGGGGCGAACTCACGGCCCCCCAGGCCGGACACGCGGACGGAGAGCTGGGGTGCGTGTGGGCAGAGGCTGGGGGGTACAGCCGGGCACCCAGGGCAGCTCAGACCCCCACCGGCAGCCCCCACTCACCAGCTGGACACGGGTGGTGTGGTAATTTCTGCGCTCGGGGCCCTGCTCCAGCACGTTGGGGACTCCCGGCTGCAATGAGAACATCGTGCCATGGGTTGGTGGGACCCCCCCCTGCACTTGGGTCTTCTCTGCCTGCACAGAGCTGCACCCGACACCCCTTGCCCTCCGCCGAGCCGTCCTCACCGGGGGCCGGTTGACGAGCCAGAACGCCTGCTCCTGGCAGTCGATGACGATGCGATCGCCCTTACGCCGCTGCTTGGCCGCCCTGCCCGTGGCACAGGCGGTTAGGGAGGTGCTGGCACCCGAGGGTGCTTTGCGCCCAGCGGCTCCGCAAGGTGCGGTGGTACCAGGCTCACTCACCGCAGCTGCTCCCGGGCCTGCATCACCACGAAGTCCCACGTGTGGTTGATCCGCTTGTGCAAGAGGTTGTAGTTGTCCTGGGGAGCGGGTGGGCACCGCGTGACGCCTCAGCCTGGCTCGGGTCCCATCCCCGCTCCGGCAAAGGCAGAGACGGTGCCACCCCGCGGGTGAGCCCCTGCTTCTGGGTGAGCTGAGTCCCCCCACTAACTCATCACAGGTGTGAGGAGGGCCCAGCTCACCTTCTCGTGCTCAATGAGGTTGCCCTGCTTGCGGATGTTCTTCTTGGCCAGGTAAATGGCTGCAAGAGGAGCGGCGGCACCTCAGGAGGAGCCGGGGAAGGGGCTGCGGCCCACGCCGGTGCCCGCAGCACGGTGGCACCTACCGTAGTCCAGCTCCGTGGCCGGCCACTTGGTGCTGGTCCAGAAGTAAGGAGTCTGTAGGGGAAGGGAGGCTGAGATGCGGCATCGCGGGTGCCAGGCTCGGGGAGCCCCGGGGCTGCGGCAGCGCCCGCAGGGTTGCCATCGCGTACCTGGAAGCGATAGGGCGACTCGTCTGCCCTCAGCACCAGGCTGCGAGGGTCTTTGAGGGGGTAGATGTAGCCGTGCTTCACGATGAGGTTGCCGAGGTGCAGCGACTCTGGGGGAGCAGGAGCAGGGGCTGCACTGGGGGGGCTCGGCAGCCCCGGTCACCCCCGTGGGCGCCGGGTGCCCAGGCCGGGGCACTCACCCTCCTCGGTGATGCCGTACTTCTGGATGAGCCACTCCACGATGTCGTTCCCTGGGGAGCGAGGCAGCGTTACTGGGGTGCCATGGGGTCCCCTGGATCGGGCGTGGGGTGGTGGTGGTGGTGTGTGGGGGGGGTGTTCCTGGGCTGGCACAGCGGATTCTGAGGGGGTCACGCAGGGTGACGGGGGCTCTGCCAAGGACGTGCTGGGCTGCCCGCCCCGCTCAGCCGCTGCATAATTGATGCCAGCTGCAGCGCTGAGCACCGGCGGGCACGGGGAGGCCAGCACGGGGGGGGCCACGGGGCTGGGTGCGGGGCCGGGGCCACCCAGGGAGCCCCCCCACCCCCCACCTTGTCCCCCGGGGCGCCCCGACGCGGGCACCCACCTGTCATGGCATGGGGGATGACGGTGATGAGCAGGCGCTGGTTCCTCATCTTGATGCCCATGTCAGGGTCCTGCATGCTGACGATCAGCCGCTCCATCTGCCAGGAAAGTACCTGCCACGCTCAGTGCCCCAGCCCTGGAACCGGACCCGGGTACTGCCTGGCACCCCCAGAATGGATGTGGGCATCCTGCATCCATCCTGGGTACAGCCTGGCACCCCCAGAATGGATGTGGGCATCCTGCATCCATCCTGGGTACCGCCTGGCACCCCTGCAATGGATGTGTGCATCCTGCATCCATCCTGGGTACCACCTGGCACCCCCACAATGGATGTGGGCATCCTGCACCCATCCTGGGTATCACCTGGCACCCCCACAATGGATGTGGGCATCCTGCATCCATCCTGGGTACCGCCTGGCAGCCCTGCAGTGGATGTGGGCATTCTGCATCCATCCTGGGTACCACCTGGCACCCCCACAATGGATGTGGGCATCCTGCACCCATCCCAGTTACCACCTGACACCCCCAGAATGGATGTGGGCATCCTGCATCCATCCTGGGTACCGCCTGGCAGCCCTGCAGTGGATGTGGGCATCCTGCATCCATCCTGGGTATCACCTGGCACCCCCACAATGGATGTGGGCACCCTGCATCCATCCTGGGTACCACCTGGCACCCCCACAATGGATGTGGGCATCCTGCATCCATCCTGGGTACCGCCTGGCAGCCCCACAATGGATGTGGGCATCCTGCATCCATCCTGGGTACCACCTGGCACCCCCACAATGGATGTGGGCATCCTGCATCCATCCTGGGTACCGCCTGGCACCCCCACAATGGATGTGGGCATCCTGCATCCATCCTGGGTACCGCCTGGCACCCCCACAATGGATGTGGGCACCCTGCATCCATCCTGGGTATCACCTGGCACCCCCAGAATGGATGTGGGCATCCTGCACCCATCCCAGTTACCACCTGGCACCCCCACAATGGATGTGGGCATCCTGCATCCATCCTGGGTACCACTTGGCACCCCCACAATGGATGTGGGCACCCTGTGCCCATCCCAGGGACAGCCTGGCACCCCCACAATGGATGTGGGCATCCTGCATCCCTCACCAGGGACAACCTAGCACCCCAAGCCGGTGCTGGGCCACCCTGCGCCCACCCAGGGTACCAGCTGGCACCCCGAGCTGCTGCTGGGACACTCCGTTCCCATCTTGGGTACCGCTGGGCACCCCGAGCCGCTTCTGGGACACCCTGTGCCCGTCCCAGGGACAACCTGGCACCGCGAGCCGGTGTAGGGATCCCCCATTGCCATCCCCGGGACACCGGGCACCCCGAGCTCGTGCCGGGCACACAGCCCGATGGGTGTGCGATCCCGGAGCTGTGCCCCCCCGGGTTGCGGGGCTCGGGCCGCGGCAGGACCGGCGGCTCCGGGGCGGCGCCCGGTGTCCCCGCGGGACCGGGACGCGGTCGGTCCCCGGCGGTCCCGATGCCCGGTTCCCACTGTCCCGGCGCCCGGTCCCCTCCGTCCCCGCGGTGCCAGCGCTCGGTTAGCGGTGCCCCCGGAGCCCGTGCCCGGTCCCCCCCGCTCCCTCCCCGGTTCCCACGGTGCCGGTCCCCAGGGTCCCAACAGGCGGTCCTCGCCGGGCTGGTGCCCGGTAGCCCGCGGTGCCCTTTCCCACGGTGCCAGCGCCCGCTCCCTAGGATGCTGGCGACCGGTCCTCACGGTGCCCGGTTCCCTAGGGTAGCGGTGCCCGTAGACCGTTCCCCTCGGTGCCACGTCCCCACGGGGCCGGTTTCCCGGTCCCGGGGATGCCGGTGCCCGGTTCCCGCGGTGCCAGCTCCCTGTTCCTCTCAGTCCCTGGGGTCCAGCTCCTTGTTCCCCTCGGTTCCCGTTCCCTGGGGTCCCAGCTCCCGGTTCCCAAGGTGCCAGCTCCCTGGTCCCCTCGGTCCCTGGGGTCTCAGCTCCCGGTTCCACTCAGTCCCCGTTCCCTGGGGTCCTAGCTCCCGGTTCCCACGGTGCCAGCTCCCTGTTCCACTCAGTCCCCAGTCCCTGGGGTCCCAGCTCCCGGTTCCCAAGGTGCCAGCTCCCTGTTCCCCTCGGTCCCTGGGGTCCCAGCTCCCGGTTCCCGCGGTGCCAACTCCCTGTTCCACTCAGTCCCTGGGGTCCCAGCTCCTTGTTCCCCTCGGTTCCCAGTCCCTGGGGTCCCAGCTCCCGGTTCCCACGGTGCCAGCTCCCTGTTCCACTCAGTCCCCGGTCCCTGGGGTCTCAGCTCCCTGTTCCACTCAGTCCCCGTTCCCTGGGGTCCCAGCTCCCGGTTCCCACGGTGCCAGCTCCCTGTTCCCCTCGGTCCCCACGGTGCCAGGCGGGTGCGGTGCCCGGCGCGGGGCTGCCTGTGGGGCGGGTCCCGGTGCCGGTGGGGGTCCCGGTGGGGTTGCCGGTGCCGTCTCACCTTGCGCAGACAGGGCATCTGTAGGCGGGGGTGGCGGCCGCGGGGCAGCCGACGGCATCGCGGGTGCTCGCCCCGCCCCGCCCCGCCCCGCATGACCGAGCCCCCGCCCCGCCCCGGACAGCGGGGATGGGCACGGAGAGCGGGGGGGGGGGGGGCGGGGAACGGCTGTGAGGGAGAGGGGGGGTGCGGGATGGGGGCAGGGGCGAGGGATGAGGGCAGGGATGCGGGATGAGGGCAGGGATGATGGGATGAGGGAAGGGATGGGGGATGAGGGCAGGGATGGGGGATGAGGGAAGGGATGATGGGATGAAGGCTGGGATGCAGGATGAGGGAAGGGATGTAGGATGAGAGCAGGGATGTGGGATGAGGGCAGGGATGCGGGATGAGGGCAGGGATGTGGGATGAGAGCAGGGATGGGGGATGAGGGCAGGGATGATGGGATGAAGGCAGGGATGCAGGATGAGGGAAGGGATGTAGGATGAGAGCAGGGATGCGGGATGAAGGCAGGGATGATGGGATGAGGGAAGGGATGCGGGATGAGGGCAGGGATGGGGGATGAGGGAAGGGATGATGGGATGAGGGAAGGGATGCGGGATGAAGTCAGGGATGCGGGATAAGGGCAGGGATGATGGGATGAAGGCAGGGATGCAGGATGAGGGAAGGGATGTAGGATGAGAGCAGGGATGCGGGATGAAGGCAGGGATGATGGGATGAGGGAAGGGATGCGGGATGAGGGCAGGGATGGGGGATGAGGGAAGGGATGATGGGATGAGGGAAGGGATGCGGGATGAAGTCAGGGATGCGGGATAAGGGCAGGGATGATGGGATGAAGGCAGGGATGCAGGATGAGGGAAGGGATGTAGGATGAGAGCAGGGATGCGGGATGAAGGCAGGGATGATGGGATGAGGGAAGGGATGCGGGATGAGGGCAGGGATGGGGGATGAGGGAAGGGATGATGGGATGAGGGAAGGGATGCGGGATGAAGTCAGGGATGCGGGATAAGGGCAGGGATGATGGGATGAAGGCAGGGATGCAGGATGAGGGAAGGGATGTAGGATGAGAGCAGGGATGCGGGACGAGGGAAGGAATGCAGGACGAGAGCAGGGATGCAGGATGAAGGCAGGGATGCGAGATGAGAGCAGGGATGTGGGATGAGGGAAGGGATGCGGGATGAGGGAAGGGATGCGGGATGAGGGCAGGGAAGCGGGATGAGAGCAGGGATGTGGGATGAAGGCAGGGATGATGGATGAAGGCAGCGATGTGGGATGAGGGAAGGGATGATGGGATGAGGTCAAGAAAGCAGGACGAGAGCAGGGATGTGGGATGAAGGCAGGGATGATGGGATGAGGGAAGGGATGTGGGATGAAGGCAGGGATGCAGCATAGCATACTCCTTGAATACTGTGTCCAGTTCTGGGCCTCTCAGCACAAGAAGGATGTTGAGGCTCTGGAGCGAGTCCAGAGAAGAGCAACGAAGCTGGGGAAGGGGCTGGAGAACAGACCCCATGAGGAGCGTCTGAGAGAGCTGGGGGTGTTTATCCTGGAGAAGAGGAGGCTGAGGGGAGACCTCATTACTCTCTCCAACTACCTGAAAGGAGGTTGTAGAGAGGAGGGAGCTGGGCTCTTCTCCCAAGTGACAGGGGACAGGACAAGAGGGAATGGCCTCAAGCTCCACCAGGGGAGATTTAGGCTAGAGATTAGGAGGAAGTTTTTCACACAGAGGGTCATTGGGCATTGGAATAGGCTGCCCAGGGAGGGGGTTGATTCCCCTTCCCTGGAGGTGTTTAAGGGACGGGTGGATGAGGTCTTGAGGGACTTGGTTTAGTGTTTGATGGGAATGGTTGGACTCAATGATCCGATGGGTCCCTTCCAACCTGGTTGTTCTACGATTCTATGATTGATAGGGACAGGGATGCGGGATCACAGAACCCTACAATCACCAGGTTGGAAGAGACCCACCGGATCATCGAGTCCAACCATTCCTATCAAACACTAAACCATCAAACACTAAACCTGTGGGACGGGGGCAGGGGGTAGGTAGCACTTGCAGGGCCATGCGGGATGAGAGCAGGGATGCGGGATGAGGGCGGCAGGCGGGTAGCACTTGCAGGCAGAGAACACACAGAGAGAGGCTGAGGGCAGGGAGCAGAGGGAGAGGGGCTCCTTCAGCATCCTCAGCTCCCTCAGCATCCTCAGTTCCCTCAACATCCTGAGCCCCCTGCTGAGCAGGGGGCTCAGGATGCTGAGGGAGCTGAGGATGCTGAAGGGGCTGAGGATGCTGAAGGGGCTGAGGATGCTGAGGAAGCTGAGGATGCTGAGGGAGCTGAGGATGCTGAGGGAGCTGAGGATGCTGAAGGGGCTGAGGATGCTGAAGGGGCTGAGGATGCTGAGGGAGCTGAGGATGCTGAAGGGGCTGAGGATGCTGAGGGAGCTGAGGATGCTGAAGGGGCTGAGGATGCTGAGGGAGCTCAGGATGCAGAGGGAGCAGGAGTGGGACCGAGGACAAGGAGCTCAGGTAGCACAGGGACCTCAGGATGCTGAGGGAGCTGAGAATACTCAGGATGCTGAAGGAGCTCAGGATGCTCAGGGAGTGGAGGGAGCAGGGCTGCGGGTAGGGAGCTGAGGATGTTGAGGATGCTGAAGCTGCTGAGAATTCGGAGGGAGCTGAGGATGCTGAAGGAGCTGAGGATGCTCAGGAAGCAGAGGGAGCAGGGCTGTGGGGTTGCGGGCAGGTAGCTCAGGATGCTGAGGGAGCTCAGGTTGCTGAAGGGACTGAGGATGCTGAAGGAGCTGAGGAGGATGCTCAGGAAGCAGAGGGAGCAGGGCTGCAGGGCTGTAGGGCTGTGGGGCTGCGGGTAGGGAGCTCAGGATGCTGAGGGAACTGAGGATGCTGAGGGAGCAGGGCTAGGGGGTTGTGGGCAGGAAGCTCAGGACACTGAGAGAGCTGGGGATACTCAGGATGCTGAGGGAGAGGATGGAGCAGGGCTGCGGAGCTGCAGGGCTGCGGGCAGGGAGCTGAGGATGCTCAGGAAACTGAGGGAGCTGAGAATGTTGAGGGAGCTGAGGATGCTGAGGGAGCAGAGGGAGTGGGGCCGAGGACATGGAGCTCAGGTAGCTTGGGTAGCACAGGGACCTCAGGATGCTGAGGGAGCTCAGGATGCTCAGGGAGTGGAGGGAGCAGGGCTGCGGGTAGGGAGTTGAGAATGTTGGGGATGCTGAAGGAGCTGAGAATTCGGAGGGAGCTGAGGATGCTGAAGGAGCTGGGGATGCTGAAAGAGCTGAGAATTCGGAGGGAGCTGAGGATGCTGAAGGAGCTGAGGATGCTCAGGAAGCAGAGGGAGCAGGGCTGTGGGGCTGCAGGCAGGTAGCTCAGGATGCTGAGGGAGCTCAGGTTGCTGAAGGGACTGAGGATGCTGAGGGAGCAGAGGGAGTGGGGCCGAGGACAAGGAGCTCGGGTAGCTCAGGTAGCACAGGGACCTCAGGATGCTGAGGGAGGGGATGGAGAGGGGCTGCGGAGCTGCAGGGCTGAGGGTAGGGAGCTGAGGATGTTGAGGATGCTGAAGGAGCTGAGGATGCTCAGGGAGAGGAGGGAGCAGGGCTGCAGGGCTGTGGGCTGGAAGCTCAGGACACTGAGGGAGCTCAGGATGCTGAGGGAGCTGAGGATGCTGAGGATGCTGAGGGAGCTGAGGATGCTCAGAAAGCAAAGGGAGCTGAGGATGCTGAGGGAACTGAGGATGCTGAGGATGCTGAGGGAGCTGAGGATGCTGAGGACACTGAGGGAGCAGGGCTGTGGGGCTGTGGGCAGGGAGCTGAGGACACTGAGGAAGCTGAGGATGCTGGGGATGCTGAGGGAGCAGGGCTGTGGGGCTGTGGGCAGGAAGCTGAGGACGCTGAGGAAGCTGAGGACACTGAGGGAGCTGAGGATGCTGAGGATGCTGAGGGAGCTGAGGATACTGAGGGAGCGGAAGGAGCAGGGCTGTGGGGCTGTGGGCAGGGAGCTCAGGCAGCTGAGGAAGCTGAGGATGCTGAGGGAGCTGAGGATGCTGAGGATGCTGAGGATGCTGAGGGAGCTGAGGGAGCTGAGGATGCTGAGGGAGTTGAGGATGCTGAGGACACTGAGGGAGCTGAGGATGCTGAGGACACTGAGGGAGCTGAGGATGCTGAGGACGCTGAGGGAGCTGAGGATGCTGAGGGAGCGGAGGGAGCGGGGCGGGCGCTGCGCGGGTGGATGAGCTCACTGCAGTCTCGCCGCCCAGGAGCGGAGGGGCTGGAGCCGCCGAGGGGCGGGGGCGGTCGGGCAGCGGAGCCGCCGCGTCTGCGGGAGCCGCCGCCGCCGCCGCCGCCCCGCCGGGCCGAGCAGCCGAGCAGCAGCCGCGGGCAAGCGGCACGGCCCGGCCATGCTCGGCCTGGACGCGTGCGAGGCCGGCGGGCAGCTCCTCGAGCTGCTCTGGCTGGCGCTCTGCTACCGAGGTGAGCGGCGCAGGGCGGGGGGCGGCGGGGGCAGCGCTGCCCGGGCTCCCCGGGTACCCGCAACGGGGGAGCGGCGCCTGGGCCCGGGCCGAGAGGAGCATCCCCGGGGCCGGGGACCGCCTAGCTGACCTCCCCCGGGCTCCCCAGAAGGGGAGCGTCGCCCCGAGCGGCGTCAGCCCAGGTGCACGCGGGGTGAGCGTCACCCTGGGCCCTGGGGGAGCAGAGCATCCCTGGGACTGGGGACCACCCAGCTGGCGTCCCCCCAGCTCCCCAGAATGGGGGCATCACCTCAGGCTGCATCAGCCCAGGGTGAGCGTCACCCTGGGCCCTGGGGGAGCAGAGCATCCCTGGGGCTGGGGAACCACCCAGCTGCCCACCCCTCCACCTCCCCAGGAGTATCTCCTCGGGTATCTGCTGGGTGAGCATCACCCCGGTCCCTGCGGGGAACAGAGCATCCCTGGGGTTGGGGACCACCTTGCTGATATCCCCCCAGCTCCCCAGAAGGGGGGGCATCACCCCGAGCCCTAGGGGAGGAAAGCATCCCTGGGGTTCGGGACCACCTTGCTGACATCCCCCCAGCTCCCCAGAAGGGGAGCATCACCTGCATTGGCCCAGGCAGCGAGTGCATGCAGGGTGAGCATCACCCTGGGCCCTGGGGGAACAGAGCATCCCTCGGGTTGGGGACCACCTTACTGATATCCCCCCAACTCCCCAGAAAGGGGGCATCACCCCGAGCCCTAGGGGAGGAAAGCATCCCTGGGGTTGAGGACCATCTAGCTGACGTCCCCCCTGGCTCTCCAGAAAGGGAGCATCACCCTGGTCCCTGGGGGAGCAGAGAATCCCCGGGGCTGGGGACCACCTAGCTGACGTCCCCCCAGCTCCCCAGAAGCGGGGGGGGGGGTGGGGGGGGGGGCATCACCTCAGGCTGTATCAGCCCAGGCGGTGGGTGCATGCAGGGTGAGCGTCACCCTGGGCCCTGGGGGAGCAGAGCATCCCTGGGGGAGCAGAGCATCCCTGGGGCTGGGGAACCAATCAGCTGCCCACCCCTCCGGCTCCCCAGAAGGGGAGTATCTCCTCGGGTATCTACTGGGTGAGCATCACGCCCAGCCCTGAGGGAGCAGAGCATCCCTGGGGTTGGGGACCACCTAGCTGATGTCCCCCCAGCTCCCCAGAAGGGGAGCATCACCTGCATCGGCCCAGGCAGAGGGTGCATGCAAGGTGAGCATCACCCTGGGGCTGCAGAGCATCCCTGGGGGTTGGGGACCAGCCAGCCGCCCCCGCTGCCACCTCACAGCCCTGCACATGTCATCCACGCAGGGCTGGTGGATCCCTTGGGTGGGTCCATCCCTGCCTGGGAGCTGGCACGGTCGCATGCCACACGCTGCTGTGACAGCTGAGATGCAGGGGACTTCACCGGGGACCAGCAGTGCATCAAGGCCGCTGCTCCGTGCCCCTGTCACCGCTGCAGCCGGCCCTGTGGCTCGGAGGCTGAGCCCCAAGGTCCCTGCCTCAGGCTGTGTCCCCAAGGATGGGGTTTTCAGGGCCTTTGGGAAGCTCCATGAAGGGCAATGGGTGTGGGGGACAGTGCAGCAGGCAGGGCAGGGTCAGGAACCGTGGGGACGTTGCCATCCCCAGTGCCCCACTCTGCCTGGCACCCGCTGGACACATCACTTGCCCCCAGAGCTGTTTTATTCCCTGCAGCCACTGGCACTTTGGGTTTGGGGTGGGAGACGGTGCTGCTAGCAGCTGCCCAGCATGGTTGGAGGGAGCTGCAGGGAGGTGCCAAGGATCCCTCGGGGTGACAGGGCGCAAAGGGTGGGCTGCGAACATACACTGCTCGCACCACGTAAGCACCAGCTCTTCTTGCTTCATGACCGTGCGGAAATGCAGCCGGCGGCGTTGCCTCGGGTCTCAGCTGTGCCACTGGGCCCTGGGGACGCGCAGCCTGGCAGGCAGCGTCCCTGCTGCCCCGAGCAGGGTGACAGTCCAGCCGCCCCATGGGGCATCGCTTGTGGCCACCCATGGCGTGTCCCAGCTCAGCCACCCTCGTCCCTCTCCCGGTGCCTGTGTGTCACGAGGTGTCCCCAGGGTGTCCCCAGGGTGTCCCCAGGGTGTCGGGGCTGCCACTGCTTGTCCCCTGCAGACATCATGGCTGACAAGGAGGGGGTGACGCTGTCGCTGGAGGAGGAGGAGGAGGATGCTGACGTGGCCCTGGCATACAAGACACCAGAGAAGAAGGGCCTGCGGGAGATCCAGGACCTGGACCCGGGGGACGAGAGCCTGTGCAAGTACAAGCAGGCGCTGCTGGGGACCATCCCTGCTGCTGTGGGTAAGGCTGGGGGCTGCCTGCTGGCCATGGGCACCCCCATACCCGACCCCGGGCGGTGCAGCCTCCGGGGGTGCCGGGAGCTCGGGCATCCCCAGCAGGGATCGCTGGCATCGCCTATGGGTGCTGCCTGTGTCCCCCACCCGCACGGAGACCCCCGGCATCCCCCTGCCAATCCCGTAACGGCTGCCTGGGGACCCCTGTTGCCTTGGTTACGGGATCACCGCTGCAGTTTCCATAGGAACGGTTACAAGGGACCGGGAAATTCATGGGATGATGGAGACAGAGCCAGCAGCCGCAGGGGCCTTGGAGTGGCACAGTGGTGCCGCTGCTCCCCGTGACACCCACCCCAGCCAAGCGCTGCCCTCGGCATCTGCACCAGGCTGGGCTGCTCCATGGGTCCAGCAGCCTGGTGATGGGTGCAGGAGAGCTGGGGGGGAGGGTGTGCAAGCTGTAAGGCGGGTGCAAACCATCAGGATGCGTGCGGCGTGCACGATGGCCTGTGTGTGGTGGGGTGCAAGGTGCTGGTGGGGTGGAGGTTGAGCTCTTGAGGTGCAACGAGGCCGGCACCCACCTCAGAGGATACCTTTGCTTGCCTCTTCCTTCCCCTCAGCCGACTCCCAGGCCTGGGAGCACCACAGCCTGGGAGATCCCTGTGGCTGGGCTGGTTTTTGACGGTTTTACCCCAAAGGTGTTGATGCCAAGGTCTGGGCTGGCCTGAGATGTCCGTGATCTGTTGTTCCCTGCCTGGGCTGCCTGGCTCTCGCTGACTCCTCACACCTCTGCTGTGGCACCTGCCCCCTTGTGCCTCTCCAGAGGGGTCAGCGACCGTGGGCTGGGGATGGTGGGTAAGGTCTGTCCCCTGCCGCTTGTCCCCAGACACCAGCGTGCCCAACGTGCAGGTGACGAGGCTCACCCTCATGTGCGAGCAGGCGCCGGGGCCCATCACTATGGACTTGACGGGTGAGTTACAGGGGCATTGATGGGAGGAGGAGGAGGAGGAGGAAAGGTGCTGGGCTCATGAGCCACCTCCCTGCGCAGGAGACCTGGAGGTGCTGCGGGGCCGGGCGTTCGTGCTGAAGGAGGGGGTGGACTACAGGGTGAAGGTGTCTTTCAAGGTGAGGCGGGTGCATGGTGCCCTGTGCCCACTGGCTGGGCTGGGCACGGCCCTGCTTCCTGCACACTCTAGGAGTCCCAGACACTTTGCGATGGGTTTCCTCCTACCACCCGTGGGTTCCTTACTGCCTCAGGGTCTCTGCCACCTGGGGTCCCTTCTGCCCTGGAGTCTCTGCCCTCCACCCTGTGCCCTCAGAACCCTTGCCCTCCTGGATCTCTGCCACTCGGGGAATCCTTGCTACCCCCAACATCGCTGGCAACCCAGAGTCCCTGCTGCCCCAGAGTCCTTATTCTTATAATTATAGAATCACCAGGTTGGAAAGGACCCACTGGATCATTGAGTCCAACCATTCCCATCAATCACTAACCCATGTCCTGCAGCACCTCGTCCACCCGTCCCTTAAACCCCTCCAGGGAAGGTAACTCAACCTCCTCCCTGGGCAGCCTCTACCAGTGCCTAATGACCCTTTCCATGAAAATTTTTTTCCTGATGTCCAGCCTGAACCTTCCCTGGCAGAACTTGCAGCCATTCCCTCTCATCCTGTCCCCTGTCACTTGGGAGAAGAGGCCACTTGGGGTTCCCAGCTCCCACCCTGGATCCCTGCCCTTCTCAGGGTTTCCAGCCACCCTGCTCCCTGCCTTTCCCAAGGGTCCCTGGAGATCCCTGCCCTTCCCAGGGGGGTGTCCTTGCTACCAAATCCCGCTGGACCCTGAGGGATGTGCAAGATGGGGCTCCAGAGCTGGGCTCTCCAGGGCTGGGGGGGGGGGGGGGGGCACCACCCGTGGCACCCACGCCCTCTGTCCGCAGGTGAACAGGGAGATCGTCTGTGGGCTGCGGTGCCTGCACCTCACCTACCGCCGTGGCCGGCCCGGTGAGAGCACTTGGGGGTGGTGGCGGGGGGTCCCAGGCTGACCCAACCCTGCTCACCCATCCCCACTCTCCCCTTCTCTCCCAGTGGATCGTGACGTCTTCATGGTGGGCAGCTACGCGCCACGGGCCGAGGAGTACGAGGTGGTGACACCGGCAGAGGAGGTGCCGCGGGGATGGCTGGCACGGGGCTCCTACCGCGTCCGCTCCCTCGTCACCGATGACGACAAGACGGAGCATCTCTCCTGGGAGTGGGGCCTCTGCATAAAGAAGGCCTGGGAGGACTGACCCCCACCCCCTGCACCCCGATTCCCTCCCTCCAGCTCGGGGACACGGCACCTGCCATCCCACGGGACATGTCGCCGGCACCACCGCTCGCTCCAGTCGCGTTGAAGGGTGTTGGGGAGGTCCCTTAAGTGAGCGGGTGCCCACGGTCGTGGTCTTTGCAACCAAAGTTATTTTTAAGTCCTGTTTTTTTTTAAGATACCGACGCTCGCCTGGTCCTCGCACGTCCCCATTGCCGGGACCGGGGCTCGGACCCTGCCGTGGTGGCACCGTGCCCGCCCGGTCGCAGGCTGTGCTCTTCCATCGCCATTAAACCCTACAGACTGGTCTCTTACTGGTGTGTCCATGCCCCTATCGCTTCTAGTCCCCATCCTGCGGGAACAGACGGCTGGAAAACAGCCACCTGGTCCTGCTGCCTTATCAGTGGCTGGAGCAGCCAGTAGCGGAGGGCCACGAGCCCCTGGGGACTGGCACCACCCGCCCCAGCACCCTTATCTGGGTTCTTTCCCAGCTTCAGTGCTGGCACCATGCGGGGCTGCAGGGGCCGCTTGGTTTGGCTGCTGGTGCTGTCACTGGCCTGGCTGGAGCCGGTGTTGGGGGGCGAGGATGGGGAGGTGGAGGCAGAGGAGGAGGATGAAGATGAAGTGCTCTCAGATGAGCTGGAGGAGGAGGACGACGTCCTGGTGCTCCACGAGCATAACTTTGCCCGTGCATTGAGCGAGCACCGGCTGCTGCTGGTGGAGTTCTGTGAGTGAGGAATGGGGCACAGGATGGGGGTCAGAGGGACCGGGTTGCAGGAGGGCATGGGACAGGGGTATGGGATGGAGCAGGGATATGGGGTAGGGACAAGGCTGGGGGTCAGAGGGACAGGGTCACAGCACAACATGGGACAGGGGTATGGGATGGAGCAGGGATATGGGGTAGGGACAAGGCTGGGGGTCAGAGGGACAGGGTCACAGCACAACATGGGACAGGGATAGGGGATGGAGCAGGGATATGGGGTAGGGACAAGGCTGGGGGTCAGAGGGACAGGGTCACAGCACGACATGGGACAGGAGTATGGGCTGGAAGAGGGATATGGGGTAGGGGCAAAGATGTGTGTCAGAGGGACAGGGTCACAGCAAGACATGGGACAGGGGTATGGGCTGGAAGAGGGATACGGGGCAGGGACAAGGCTGGGGGTCAGAAGGATGGAGCCACAGAGACAGGGGTACAGGACTGAACAGGGATATGGGGTAGGGGCAAAGGTGTGTGTCAGAGAGATGGGGTCACAGAGCACGGCATGGGACAAGGGTATGGGATGGAACAGGGATATGGGGCAGGAACACAGGCAGAGTTTTGGGGCAGGGATGCATGGTGGGGGGTGGCACATGGGCCCCGGCACAGCCTTTACCTGCCCTGGTCATCCTCTGAGCCCACCCTGGCAGCTGTCTGGGGGCTGTCCCTGCTGCCAACACAGTCCCCTGCCCACAGATGCTCCATGGTGCGGTCACTGCAAGCGTCTGGCTCCTGCCTTCGCTGAGGCAGCCGCCACCTTGAGGAACGAGTCCAGCCCAGCGTGGTTGGGCAAGGTGGATGCCACGGAGCAGACAGCCCTGGCCAATGAGTTCAACATCACCTCCTACCCCACGCTTAAGCTCTTCCGTGATGGCAACCGCACCCACCCTGTCGCCTACACCGGTAGGGCCTGCGACACCTCGCCAGGCCATGGATCCCATACCCGAGGGGGCTGTGAGGGGTGAGAGGGAGGGCGGCAGAGGGTGAGAGGGGTGGGGATGTGAAAACTGCCTGGACAAGAAAGACCTGGGGATGTTGGTTGACAGCCGACTGAACATGAGCCAGCAGTGACCCAGGTGGCCAAGAAGGCCAATGGCATCTTGGCTTGGATCAGAAATGGTGTGGTTAGCAGGACCAGGGAGGTTCTTCTCCCTCTGGACTCGGCACTGGTGAGACTGCTCCTCGAATCCTGTGTTCAGTTGTGGGCCCCTCAGCACAAGAAGGATGTTGAGGCTCTGGAGCGAGTCCAGAGAAGAGCAACAAAGCTGGGGAAGGGGCTGGAGAACAGACCTGATGAGGAACAGCTGAGAGAGCTGAGGTTGTTCAGCCTGGAGAAGAGGAGGCTGAGGGGAGACCTCATTGCTCTCTATAACTACCTGAGAGGAGGTTGTGGAGATGAGGGAGCTGGGCTCTTCTCCCAGGGGACAGGAGTCAGGACGAGAGGGAATGGCCTCAAGCTCCTCCAGGGGAGGTTTAGGCTGAATATTAGGAAAAAATTTTTCACAGAAAGGGTCGTTGGGCACTGTCTGAGGCTGCCCAGGGAGGTGGTTGGGTCACCTTCCCTGGAGGGGTTTAAGGGACGGGTAGACGAGGTGCTGAGGGACATGGGTTAGTGATTGATAGGAATGGTTGGACTCAATGATCTGATGGGTCTTTTCGAACCTGGTGATTCTATGATTCTATGATGCCCTGATGGGTGTTCACGGGAGGTTGGTGGGTGGGTGATGGCAGGCAGGTGTCTGGGGGCTGACGGCACTGGGAGTGAGGAGGGAGTGGCAGCCTGGTGAGGGACAACAGGGCTGATGGCAGAGATTCCACATGGCAGGACGCCTGGACACGGAGGGCATCGTGCGCTGGATGCGGCGTCGGGCTGGCCCCACGGCCACACTGCTGCAGGACCCCGACACCGCCGACGCCTTCATCAGCTCCCAGGACTTGGTGGTCATCGGTTTCTTCAAGGTGGGCTGGGGCAGGCAGGGGTGTGATTGGAGCCGTGGCCACAACGGCGGGTTCTCACGGGGTGGTTGTGTAGGACCTGGGTGGTGAAGCAGCCCAAGTGTTTTACGAGGTGGCCAGCGAGATGGTGGACTTGCCGTTCGGGGTGGCTGAGGCAGCCGAGCTCTTCCAGGCGTACGGCCTATCATCCGACACCGTCGTCCTCTTCAAGAAGGTGAGGGGGTGGCAAAGGGGCGGTGGGGCCATCCTGGCCCAGCCCTCACCAGCCCCTGCCCCGGCAGTTTGATGAGGGACGGACAGACTTCCCCGTGGACCCTGTGCAGGGGCTCGATGCAGCTGAGCTCACCCGGCTGCTCCGCATCCACAGCCTGGAGCTGGTGATGGAGTTCACCAAGGAGGTACAGCCCATCCCTGTCCTCATCCCTGCCAGGGCTGCGTCACCCTGGCACTCACCCTCCTCCTCCTCCTCCTCAGACCTTTGAGCAGATCTTTGGTGCCAATATCTCCCACCACATGCTGCTGTTCCTCAACAAGTCCTCGTCGGCACAGCTGGCGCTGCAGGACGGCTTCCGAGCAGCTGCTGGCGACTTCCGGGGTGAGGTGAGGAGGTTCCGTGGCTGGAACATGGGGTGGCGGCTGCCGCGCGCCCCCCAGACCCTGTGCAGAGCCACTCATGCCCAGATACAGGTGCTCTTCGTTGTGCTGGACGTGGCTGGACTTGGCGCCACCGTCTTGTCCTTCTTCGGCATGACACCAGCTGATGCCCCCACCCTGCGCCTCGTCAAGATGCAGAACAACCGCAAATACCAGATGGAGCAGGATGACTTCTCAGGCACGGCCATACGGACCTTTGTCCAAGCAGTGCTGGACGGCAAGGTGAAGGTGAGGGATGCGGCACTGCAACAGGTAGCACTGAGGATGCTTCCCTGTTAACTCTGAAGCTTAATGATTGCAGTTGTGTGGGGAACACCAGCCACCTGCTCAATCATAGGATCACAGAATCACCAGATTGGAAAAGACCCACCAGATCATCGAGTCCAACCATTCCTATCAAACACTAAGCCATGTCCCTCAGCATCTCATCCACCCGTCCCTTAAACACCTCCAGGGAAGGTGACTCAAGCCCCTCCCTGGGCAGCCTCTGCCACTGCCCAATGACCCTTTCTGTGAAAATTTTTTTCCTAATATTCAGCTTGAACCTTCCCTGGCAGAACTTGTGGCCATTCCCTCTTGTCCTGTCCCCTGTCCCTTGGGAGAAGAGCCCAGCTCCCTCCTCTCCACAACCTCCTCTCAGGTGGTTGTAGAGAGCAATGAGGTCTCCCCTCAGCCTCCTCTTCTCCAGGATAAACACCCCCAGCTCTCTCAGACATTCCTCATCAGGCCTGTTCTCCAGCCCCTTCACCAGCTTTGTTGCTCTTCTCTGGACTCGCTCCAGAGCCTCAACATCCTTCTTGTGCTGAGGGGAACTGAACACAGGATTCAAGGAGTGGCCTCACCAGTGCTGAGTACGGAGGGAGAATAACCTCCCTGGACCTGCTGGTCACACCATTTCTGATTCAGGAACTGGAGCCCAGAACTGAACACAGTGTTACCAGGCCTGAGGTTTCTGGGGGGGAGTTTGTTATGGGGAAGGAGGCTGTTGATGTGGAGACACAGAGCTGGGGTGGCAGCACAAGGGAAGAGGTGGTGCAAAAGGTGGCATGGGACCCCCCGCCCTGGCTTCACGCTGGAGCCAGACTGTGCCCCGTGGGGTGCTGGCATCACTCATCCAGGGCTGTGGCATCCTGGCTGTCCCCACAGCCTCGTCTGCTGAGTGCGGAGCCCCCCGAGGATTGGGACACGCGGCCTGTTAAAGTCCTGGTGGGGAAGACCTTTGAGCAAGTGGCATTTGACGAGGCCAAGAACGTCTTTGTCAAGTTCTGTAAGTGCCGGTGCTGCCCGTGGCCCTCCCTGAGCTCTGCGATGGGGCTCAGCTCCCCACAACCCCATCACCGACCCCTATCCTCGGGGACACGGCACCCTGACCCCCGGCACTGCGCCCGTCCCACAGACGCACCGTGGTGCTCCCACTGCCAGGAGATGGCAGCGGCCTGGGAGGAGCTGGGCGAGCGCTATAAGGACCACGAGGACATTGTCATCGCTGAGATGGACGCCTCAGCCAACGAGCTGGAGAACATCACCATCCACGGCTTCCCTACCCTGCACTACTTCCCCGCAGGGCCTGGCAGGAAGGTAGGTGGGAGCAGCTGTGGGGCCAGCCTGGGTGTGCCAGCACCCAGGGGAGGGGTCACCCCTCATCTCCCTTCCATCTTGTCCCATCAAGGCCAGGATGGATGGGCCTTGGCAGCCTGATCTAGTGGGAGGTGTCCCTGCTCATGGCACGGGGTGGGGTGGAACCAGATGATCTTTAAGGTCCCTCCCAACCCAAACTATTCCATGATTCTGATTCTATGCTCTCCTGGATCCAAGATGATTGAGTACAAGAGCGCCCGAGATCTGGAGACCTTCTCCAAATTCCTGGAAAACGGGGGTACGCTGCCCGAGGAGCCGCCTGCGGTGAGTGACGACCCTCCAGCTAAGGGTCGGGGAACCCCACACACTGTGGGGTGGCCCCTAGTCTCCACTGGGCAGGGGGATGGACCCTGTGGGATAGGGATGGGGACAGGCAGGAGGGTTGTGTCTGTCCATGATTCACTGTCTTCTCCAGGTGCCTGAGACCCCCGAGAACAGCACAGACAGGGAGGAACCGACTTTGCTTGGGGCGGCAGAATCCCGGGATGAGCTGTAAGCCCCATCCTGCTCAGGTGTGGGCTATAAACCACCTGGAAACCATGTGGGCTCTGGTCTGTGTCTGCCGCTCCAGCGCACCGTGGGGTGTACATTGTGGGGAGCATCATATATCCAGGGAAAGGGGCGCTGCAAGGGGTCCTCTGCCTCTCCACGGGTCTGAGCCAGCACAGCTCCACGTGGCACTCACCCTGCCAGCCCTGTGATGGTACGAGGTGGCCAAGGCCACGGAGGGGACAGGCCAGGAGAGAGCCAGGTGCTCTCCATGTTGGTCCTTGTGCTGGGCTGCTGGGGTGCAGGTGGTGGGGGACCGCCTGGCATCTCTCCTTAGGGGCTCCACAACCGCATTCCAGCCCCAGGAGGTGCTGTCACAGCCAAGGAGCATCCTGCCCTGGATCCACGTGCTCCTCTTAAGCCTGGCTCCAGCCTCTGGAAGCCTCTGTGACCACCCAGCATCCCCTTTGAGGCCCAGCACTGCCCCCTCTCCCCTGAACCTGTTGCTCCCAGGCCCTGGGCAATTCTTCCAGGGGCAGCACTGCTCCTCTGGGGCTGAGATGTGCCTGGCCACCCCCTTCCAGAGCTGCCCAGATCCTTAGTCATCCCTGCCCCATCCTCTGCGAGTCCCAGTGCCTGCTCTGCAGGGAAGGCGATGGGACGTGGGGGTTTATTTCATTTGATCCAAGTACCTTTGAAAAGGTCATGGTAAAAGCCATCACGTGAGTGCAGAGGAGACACCACCGGGGCTGTACGGTTGCTGTACGTACTTACAGGAGACCCTCTGAGTTAAAAAAAAAGGGAGAGCTGGGAATCCCAGTCGTGTTAACAACCTCAACAGATGTGCCACCAGCAGAATTTAAAAAAAACAGGGAGAGAAAATGTCTATAACGCTGTTCCTGGGCTGAAAATGGTTGTGGATTTTGCTGGACTTAGCGTAGACGCCGGACACAGAACCAGGTTTTAAAGGCACCAGGTGACATGTACAACAGGCTGAGTGGCATCCCGGTGTGGTGTCCCCAGCAGCTCCATCGCCGTGGCCAGGAGTAGCACCAGGGAGGGCGAGCAGTGCTGTGAAAGCCCCGAGCTTCGGGGCTACCCGAGTTTCTGTGGGTGAGCGAGAGCCAGTCCCTAGAGGAGCTGGTGCAGAGCTAGAGCTGCGCTAGCAGGGCAGGGTCCAGGCTGGGGGACAGGTTCCCAGTGAGAGCGCTGGTGCAACTTCTAGATTTGTTGTGGCGGAGTCAGCCCAGGGGGCTCCTGGGGTGTTGGCTGCCCTGCAGGGTGACCTGGCCCTACACAAGCCCCCCACATGGGCATCAACCACTGTGCTCTCGGCAGCAGCTAGTGTCCTCACACTGCCTCCCTGAGACACACAGGCCAATGAAAGATGCAAGACTCATACAAAGACAATTTTTGTCCTTGAGATTTAGTCATAGAATCATAGAATAGTTTGGGTTGGAAAGGACCTTAAAGATCACCTAGTTCCACCCTCTGGATCAGCCTGCCAAGGCCCATCCAACCTGGCCTTGAACACCTCCAGGGATGGGGCAGCCACAGCTTCCCTGGGCAGCCTGGGCCAGGGCCTTCTCACTCTCAGGGTGAAAAAATTCTTCCTTAGTCCTCTCCTCTACTAAGTCTCTCCAATGAGTCCCTGACCAAAGCTCAGCACCAGAGGCCTGGGCATGTCTGCATCAGGCACACGGGAGCCGCAATGCCCTCCTGGGAGGTAAACCCTTCTCCAGGGCAGACGGAGTGTGCAGGTTATGGGATGCCAGCACCCAGTCCTGGCTCTGAGTTGGTCCTCACCCTGCAGGAAGCACCCAGTGCTGAGAGCTGGCACCAACACTTCATAGAATCATAGAATAACCAGGTTGGAAGGGACCTATCGGATCTTCTAGTCCAACCATTCCTATGACACACTAAACCAAGTCCCTCAAGACCTCATCCACCCGTCCCTTAAACACCTCCAGGGAAGGTGAATCAACCACCTCCCTGGGCAGCCTATTCCAATGCCCAATGACCCTTTCTGTGAAAAACCTTCTCCTAATCTCTAGCCTAAATCTCCCCTGGTGGAGCTTGAGGCCATTCCCTCTTGTTCTGTCCCCTGTCACTTGGGAGAAGAGGCCAGCTCCCTCCTCTCCACAACCTCCCTTCAGGTAGTTGTAGAGAGTAATGAGGTCTCCTCTCAGCCTCCTCTTCTCCAGGCTGAACAACCCCAACTCTCTCAGCCGCTCCTCATAGGGTCTGTTCTCCAGCCCCTTCACCAGCCTTGTTGCTCTTCTCTGGACTTGCTCCAGAGCCTCAACATCCTTCTTGTGCTGAGGGGCCCAGAACTGGACACAGTATTCAAGGAGCGGCCTCACCATTGCTGAGTACAGACGGAGAATCACCTCCCTGGACCTGCTGGTCACTCTGTTTCTGATCCAAGCCAGGATGCCATTGGCCTTCTTGGCCACCTGGGCACACTGCTGGCTCATGTTCGGTCGGCTGTCGACCAGCACCCCCAGGTCTCTCTCCTCCTGACAGTTTTCCAGTCAGGAACTTCAGTGAACTTCAGTGAACTTCAGTGAACTTCAGTTCACTGGGGATTTACTTGGTTGCAAGAAAGCTCAGGACTAAAAAGAACATCCTACCATGTCCAGCAGGTGAGACTGCCGGGGAGGAGAGAGATGGACTCGATCCAAATGGCTCAACACTCTTTGGAGCCCCTCCAGCTCCACACCAGTGTGGGGAGAGCAGCTCTGCCCCGGTGCCACTCCGAATCCATCCGCACCAGGGGACAGGGCAGGGTGCTGAGACAGAGCAAAGCAGATGGAGTCTGAGGGATGGCTGTAATGCTTTGGGCGAGTTCCGCAGCACCCGCGTGTTTCACATTTACATAAGAGCACTGTGACATTGGAAATAGTTTCCTTTTATTACAATATATCAAAAATATGCAGCTTTAGTAAACAAGGTCATATTACACTTTCTAATGCACTGTACAATGCTACATTACACTTATATTCGGTATGGAGAGGGAGCTCAGGCTCCCACTGGCAGGTTCGTGGCAGGGAGCTCGGCGTCCACCGGCAGCCCGGAGCTCGCCAGGTCTGTGCTGGCGCAGGCTGCTGCCTCTGCCCTGGGCTCGCCGGGCGCCCGCAGTAGCAGTGCCAGCATCTGCCCCAGGCCTTCTCCTCCAGTCCCAGAGTCTTTCACAGTCCTGTCCTCACGCCTCAGCTGCCCTGGAGCCTAGTCGATCTTTTCCACCTTCCCGATGATCTTCTCTTCAAAGATGGGCAGGATGGTGTCATCCTCCCGCACCTCCTCGAAGACTACACCACAGTCGAACTCGTCACTCACTTTCTTGAAGTAATACCTGAAAAAAACAGAAATATGGGGGCAGAGAGGTTAAAAAAAGTACTGAGTGGCCCTGGGGACACCATGGTCCCCAGACCTTGGTACAGCCCTGAGCTCCTGGTGTATGGGGAGAAGCTCTCCCAGACCTGGAGGCAACTGGAGGCCAGACTCCTACCCCTGCCCTCACCCACCAGGCAACGAAAGGATGGTCAGGATTCATGCTAACGTGTTCAGGAGATCCAGCCCTGAGTCCAAGACTCTTCACAGCTCTCCCAAAAGCAGCGACCGAGGCACTTGTGTTCATGGAGCATTTCTAAGCAGGCTTTCCCATGGCAGTTCCTACTTGGAAGGGGGAACTTGGATAGCTACACACTCCATGCCTGCTCACTCTGGGACTCCACCAAGACCCAATCTCCCTGTCTTCACTGGAAATCTTTGGGAGGAGCTGAAACAGTCCTGAAGTCAGAGAGTTTCTTCACAGCATCACTGAGTACCAGCTGACAGTGCTCCTCAGCAGCCCAGGACACCACGGGGTCCTGCCAGGCAGCTCAGCAGTTGCTGTTGAAGGTGCAAACTGGGATGCAGGACGTTTCTGCTACAAAACCTAATCTCCCTCTTCCCTGTAACCTACCTCTTCAACAACCAAGGTGCCTTGGCTGTGCTGCCACATCCCCAGCTCCTGCGGGAGCCTTCCTGAAAGGCTCCAGGAGCCCACCATGACCCATCTCCATCATGCTCCTTCACCTTGGTGGGAGCAACACTGCTGCGTCCTGGCAGGGACATCTGCCAGGGGTTGCTGACAGTCTGCTGGCACCGTACGGCATGTGGGGAGCAGCCCTTACCTGTAGTTCCCTTTCTTGGTCAGCAGCTCCTTGAACTGTCCCAGCGTCACCACGCGCCCTTTGACAAGGGTGCGGTAAGGGATTGGCTCTCCGCAGAAGTAGTAAGCGACCACGATGTTCTCGCACGGCTGGGACGTGCCGCTGCCTGGTCTCTTCTGGGGCTTCAACCTGCCATGAGAAAATACATGCAACCTGCTGAGTATCAGCCCATGGTGCTCAGCATCATCACGGGCGCTGGGTGCCTTTCTGGGCACGGGGCTGCCCAGGTAAGAGGTGTGGGCCAGATCCCACCAGAGGCAACAGAGATAGGCTGGAGATAAGAGAGATGTGATTCTTGAGCACTCTTTGCTCTAACAACAAGGTCTCCTGGCGTGCAGCAGCACACCAAGGGTGCTAAAGGAGCGAACAGCACTTGGAAAGGCTGGATTGGGCCAGACCACAGCTACAAGACGAATGCAGGTTCTACCTCAGCCCCTTCATGCTGAAGAAACCAGTCCCCAGGCTTTCAGAGGGCACAGTTGTCCCACAGCACCACCGGTCTGGGGAGTCATGGATAAGCTCTGAGCAAGGCAGAGCATCTCAGCCCCTTGGCAGCCAACCCAGCTCCCCATCAGCACCGATGGCGAGTACTGAGCATGCCAGGCTGGAAGCCTGGGGTCGATAGCACAAAGATCACTCAGACTACTCAGGATTATTGCCACCGCAGCCAAAATAGCTCAGCACGGCTTTCTGCTGACCTACATCTTCAGGGCTGTGCAGACAGGACCTGTTTCTGCTCCTGCGGCTCCCCTGGGCAGATCTCCCAGGGTAGATGGAGGTTGGACAGGATCATAGAATCATAGAATCACCAGGTTGGAAAAGACCCACCAGATCATCAAGTCCAACCATTCCTACCAATCTCTAAACCATGTCCCTCAGTACCTCATCCACCTGCACCTTAAACACCTCCAGGGAAGGCGAGTCAACCACTTCCCTGGGCAGCCCGTTCCAGTGCCTAACAACCCTTTCTGTGAAGAATTTTTAACTTATGTCGAGCCTGAACCTCCCCTGGTGGAGCTTGAGCCCATTCCCTCTTATCCTGTCCCCTGTCCCTTGGGAGAAGCGTCCAGCTCCCTCCTCTCTATAACCTCCTTTTAGGTAGTTGGAGAGAGCAATGAGGTCTCCTCTCAGCCTTCTCTTCTCTTCCCCCCAGCTCTCTCAG
The DNA here is from genome assembly GCA_033558105.1 of Coccyzus lansbergi. Classification (NCBI taxonomy): domain Eukaryota; kingdom Metazoa; phylum Chordata; class Aves; order Cuculiformes; family Coccyzidae; genus Coccyzus; species Coccyzus lansbergi. The sequence goes on along the minus strand of JAUMJK010001518.1, from coordinate 106,439 downwards.
CTGTTCCTCATCAGGCCTGTTCTCCAGCCCTTTCACCAGCTTCACTGCTCTTCTCTGGACTCACTCCAGAGCCTCAACATCCTTCTTGTGCTGAGGGGCCCAGAACTGAACACAGGATTCAAGAAGTGGTCTCACCAGTGCTGAGTACAGAGGGAGAATAACCTCCCTGGACCTGCTGGTCACACCGTTTCTGATACAAGCCAGGATGCCATTGGCCTTCTTGGGCACACTGCTGGCTCATGTTCAGTTGGCTATCGACCAACACCCCCAGCTCTCCATCCACACAGGGTGGCAAGGCAGCTGCCATCCCTAAAACCTCAGTGACTTTAAATCTCCCGTAGTTCCCTGACTCTCCGGATGTTGGTCTCGTCGCTGCGTCCAGCCCACACATCGGGTTCTGCTATGTGGTGCCATCACTGGACCAAAAGCATCAGCCAAGTCCTAACCCCATCTGCAGAGGCAGACAAAAGCGGCAATAACAAAAATCAGGGTATTTTGCCCTTCTGTGGAGCCTTTCATCTGCGGTGCCGTAAATGCCACGCAAACATTGGGGCAGCCTACACAAACTGGTAGCTTGGCAGGTGTGGGCTAAGCCAGAGGCAGCCTTCCCTTTCATAGTCACGTAAAACAAATTTGGTAGTTCTAAAAAAGTAGTTGAAAAGCATGCTGGATAAAAAAGATGATTTTGTACTTACACGGCTGGAAAGTTGCTATAAAAACCAGAATTTGCCAAGTGTATGAGGTAATTGGAGTTTTGGAAATGACTCTGACCCTAACCTTTAAACATTGGCTCGCGGGCAGAGCACCTTTTTAATGCTGTGCCCACGTAAACCTCAGCACTGCAAACTGAGACCAGACACAAGCTTTTCACCTCTTTCTAAAGGCAGGAGAGGTCTAAAGTTCAACCGAACAACCTTCCTGGTGCCTGCTCTGCCCGGGAGACCTTTGGAGAAGATGCAGCATCCTGAGAGGCAAGGGTCTGCTCCCAGTGCCAGCAGAGCTCTCGGGGCCTCTCCCACCCCATATCAAAGCACAGGATGCCCTTTAGCTAGAAAAACATTAAGGAATTGAGTCATCCCTGGAAAAAAAAAATCAGGCATTTAAAGGAAAGAAAAATGGGTCATAAATTCAGGCAAATTCTGTGAACCCTGCGAGCCAGAAGTTAATTGAAGGGGTTTGGAAAACCTCAAGGTCCCTAACCTTCTCTTAGTTCTGCTAGAAACAAGTTGTGACTCAGAGAGAGCTGTTGTGGGCCTGGGGACGTGGGGACACCATTCTCCTTCACCTGGGGAGACAGAGAGGACCCCCCGGCACTAGAAGCAAGACAGGGGCAGTGTAGGGGGCTGGGAGTTGCCTTCCTCCTCCTGCCACACGTTCATCCCTGAAAGGCTGATTCTGAACGTGTCTGGCTCCAGTGCTCATCTCTCTCTAGAGCAGAGACAGGCCTGAAAATGGTTCCTGAAATGATGCCCGAAAGCAGCAGCTTTGTACTGCTTCACAGCGCTGGATTCGAGAACAGTCCCCATGGCTTTGGATCCCCTGCTTTTGCTAGAAATCAAAGCCGGGGTGGATGGCTGTGGCGCCTCCGAGCTCCTGGGGCCGAATGAGCCTGTGCAGTGGGACTGGCTGGCTGGCTGGAAGCAGGATACACACATAGCCTGAACCACAGCTACAGATCTCTAGCAGGCTGAAGCAGAGCTGATTAACAAGGAATCATTAAAAATGTAATTTTCCAAGAGCTCCTCTCAGGAGAATGAGACAACAAGACTGTCTCCACTTTCGTCATCACCAAGAGGTCTCCTGAGACCACAGCTCACCCACAGTGGCCACCAGCTCCCACCTGGTCCCACCTCCTGGGGGGCAGCCTGGCCCAGAAACACAGCCAGGTCCCACCGTCCTGACCCTTCTGGGCCACCTCCCTTGGCTGCTTTTGTCACAAGCACAAAACGCAATCGAGTAGGGAACTGCAGCGCTCATCTGACTCATTGCAGTCCTGATTTCTTAGCTGCGTAACCCCATGTGCCACTACAGGGAAACATAAATCTGGGTTACAGCCCCAATCCATCTTTGCTGCGATGCACAGGTGAGGTCTCCAGCTCACTCCAACTCAGCCACAGGGCTGGAGAGCCTTGGAAAGTCTGCAATGCACCCAGCAGAGGTTACCCTGGGAGGTATCCCAGCTCTGCTCTTCTTCCAGGCTTGACCCAACCCAATTAATTCCAAACTGTGCTCATGCTAACGTTTCTGCTGCTTGCAAAAACCTGTCCTCGGAAGATCTGGTAGCAGTAATTACTTCACCAAGCAGGAAGCATAAGTGAACTGTGACACTGAGCTACAGAAAATGGCTCAAAGCTTGGCTGCACATGCAAGAAACCTGATGGTCACTGGGCCACAAGCACTGGGCACCCTGGGCATGCAGGTTATGCAGTGTCAGACACTTGATCCTGCACTGCCTGCTAGCAGCAGCCATCTCCTATTTATGATTCCCAGTACAGGCACCTCAGACACCTCCTTTGTTTCCAGCAGGGCAGTGCCGGAGTGGGAGCAGGCTCTGGGTGCCAGAGCAGTGGGCAGCCCAAGGAGAGCGGCTGGGGAGCCAGGTAACAGTGCTGGCAAGGTCAGCCTGGCTGTAAAATGCAGGCACAGCACAGCCTCCTCCTGCAGGCAGCTCAAGCCTCTGCCTCAAGGACAACTCCAGGCTCACCTCCACCTTCCACAAGGCTGCCGACAAATCTAGACACTGGCTCCGATTTCCCAGAGCTCTCTGAAGTGCCTGACTGAAATAAAAAGTGTTTTCACGTGAGCTCTCTCTCTGTGTCTCCCTGGATGGCTTTGGCCCTCTAAGAAGAGCTGTGGGGTCTCTTTTTGGGCAGGTTCATGTGCTGACCATGACAGGAGCTCTCGAAAAAGCTGCTAGCTCAGTCATGCTTCAGCTGAAGAGTCCAATACTGCCAAAATCTAGCAGAGAAATTTCAATATCCACAAATCCCTGGCTCCCTGGGGACAGCTGCATCCATTCGTGCATGCTGCTGGACACAGGAACATGTTTCCCTCAGCAAACACTGCTCCCTGGTTTTCCATGCATGGGGCAGGTCAGGAGGATCCCCCTGCACCACTAGCAGGAGATCCGGACCTCGTGGGAAAGCAGCATATGCAGAGAAGCCCAGCACTGGGACTGCTCAGCCTGTTCTCCCACTGGTCTGTACGGTGTTCACCGTAATGCCATGGGGTACCTACAAAAACTATGCTTATAATACACACATAATTATTATTAGAGCATTAATTACATATGCATAGAGACCAGGCTGGTGTTTACGGTGTGCATCTGAATCTTTCCAGTGCTTAAAGAGGTTCCAGGAAAGCTGGGGAGGAGCTCTTGACCAGGGATGGGATGAGTGGAAATGATTTTAAGCTGTAAGAAGGGAGATTGAGATGAGTGCTGAGGAAGAAATGTTTTTCTGTAAGGGTGAGGAGGCCCTCGCCCAGGTTGCCCAGGGAAGCTGTGGCTGCCCCATCCCTGGAGGGGTTCAAGGCCAGGTTGGATGGGGCTTGGAGCCCCTGATCCAGTGGGAGGTGTCCCTGCCCATGGCAGGGGCTGGAATTGCATGGGCTTTGAGGTCCCTTCCAACCCAAACCATTCCACGATGTAGGCATTTTTGGGGAAGGTGCATAAATTTAGTATAACTATAATTGACTATACTAATAAACACTATCCAATTACACCAACTGCAAGGTAGATCAAATAAACTTGGCTTAACCTGACTCAGGAGAGCCCTGTAATTACCCGGTTTTCCATCAGTGCTCTGACGTAAATACACAGAATTCTGCTACATGGTCACTGCAGGCAAAAATAATTGGAACTTAGCAATTAAGAGAGCTTCTGATTTAAAATTACATTCCCGTTTCTAAGAGTCAGACTGCAAAGATTCGAGTTTTCAGAAGAGAGCTATAAAGCTATGAAAGGTTTTTAATGGACAAAGTGCTTTTAGCTGTTAACAGTAATTATCTAGCACTTCCAAAACACCTCTGATCCGAGAGCTCCATGTGCCTTGCAAATCATCTTCCCCGAAAGATAACACAGGAGCAGGAGAATAAGATCTGCCACAGGCATTGAGCTGAGTCACAAAAGGATGCGGTGACTTGGAGAGGGTCGTGCAGCGAGGCAGTGCTGCTGCGGCAGGACCATAGGGCAGTGCTCTCCTCCAGTGCCACAAGCAGCCTCTGCTGCATGTCTGCAGGAGATGTAGATAAAGAGCGAACACATATTCTTCCGCACTTAATTCTGCTGCATCCTGCTCAATTCTGCCACCGCACCAACCTCTGAAATCACCATGTGGGTGTGAGCAAGCTGAGAGTCAGTGACTACTAGGGCAGAGCTCTCTTGTACCACGTCCCTTCTAGATATGCTCCCCCTGCCCAGCTCCTCAGCAGCCCCTTCCCTCACCCTCCCAGAAGCGTTTCCAGCCCCTCCATCCACAAACCATCAGCACAAGCCCTCAAGGTGGGTTTTGGCATTTGCACCACCATGTCAGAGGGACTAGGGCAGATTTCTCTGACCTCTGGATGTGCCTCCACGCAGTTGGTGCTGCAAGCTGGAAACCGCAGCAGAGGGCAGCGGACATCTCCCTCCCTGCCCACCTTCTGAGCAGTCCCAGTTTCCCTCCCCCACACAATCAAACCCTATTGTCGTACCTTTGTTTAAAGGGGAGTTTTCCAGTCCTTTTTTCCTCCTCCTCCAACCTCCTGCGAGCTTCTTCCAGCTGGGTGAGAGGGTTGGGGGCTGGATTGGGCGGCATGGTAGGATCTTGGATGAAGGGGTGAGAAGGTTGGACAACATTCCGGAGCTGGGCACTGACCCACGGATGCACCGCAACAGGTCGCTCAATGGAGAGGGGTCGGGCCATATCATGGGACAGCTGCTTCTTAGCACCTGAAGAGCTAGACACAACACAAAGGTTTTACATGGACAGCTGAGATACTTCGCGTGGGCATGAAGTCACTCCTAGATGGACCTCCTGCTCCCACAGTGGGACATGGGCACTAGCAGGAAGCTCCTTACAGCTTCTGAGGGAGAGTGCAGCACCATGCGCCTTTAGGGAAGATTTCAGGACAGCAAATGTGGAGACATCGGAGTGAGCAATTCAACTCTGACACAAAGCCCACTCTGTTTAAGGACTCTCACGAAGACCACACTATGTAAAATTAAACCCAGCAGAAGACAGTGTCACTCTCCTAGAAGCTGTTTTGCCACGTGCTGCCAGCGTTCCCAGGCTGCTGGGAGCCTCTCCATGAGCCCATTCATGAGACAGGCTGAGTGGTTCAGGTGCAGCAGGTCCCACATTTCCATCAGTACCTTGCGGGAGCACCAGGCATTTAGAGAAAGCAAATGCTTGAAGGAACAATGCTGCCTCCTGTGTGCTACGTTATCTACCTCGGAGTCACAGCAGCAATTTGTGAGATTTCTCTGGGGCCACAACCTTCTCCCCATAGCCACAAGTCATCCTTCAGAAAAAACAGCCCTTACAGCCCCTGAGCAACCCTCAGTCTCCAAAGGGTCTAAACCCTTGTGCCTGGAGGATTCTTGTATTCCCAAGGTCTCCAGGAACAAGGCAGGCTGCTGACAGCCTTGTGCAGGGGATGCAATACAACTGAGTGAAGACCCCTCTCTTTGCTAGCCCTTACCCATGGGTTGTTTTCTTATGCCTGCTGATCTCCTTCTCTCCTTCTATGATCCACTGAAGGATCTTCTGGTTTCTCTCCACGTCTTCAGGAGATCCTGGCATCTCATAGTTGGCACCATCACTTTTCCCTGAATCGGTCTTCTTGACATTTCTTTTTGAGAGCAGACTTGCTTTCCCACTGCAAGAACAAAGCTTAAGACGTTAGTGCCTTGCTCAAGGCAGAGGAGGATCATGGACACCTCCAGACAAATTCAGGCCTTTGGGACCTGGTGCTGCCTGCAGTGCAGACATGGTCCTGGTCACCTTTCACTCTCCCTGGCTCTACCACAGCTCAAACCAACCATGAGGTGAAGAACAAGACTGGCCAGATCTAGGCATAGCAGGCTTCTCCATCCAGCTACTTGTGGAGTAAGAGGAGCTTGTCCTCTGGCTAAATGAGCCATAGCAATGTGGCAATTTCTCCTGTCACATAAAGGATCATGTTAAACCACTGGCTCTTTGCTCCAGCTTTGCTCAGGTTCATCCCGGTGCTGCAAGCCATTGGTGGATCTCCACACCACACCACTGCTGGCAACCTGAGCCCTTCTTATCATCACCCAGGTTCACCGATACCCCAGATTCCTCATTTGCCACGCTGAGCATGTGTTTCTCACCCTAAACTGAACCAAGACTTTATATCATAGTGGAAGACCACATCCTGGCAAAGAACGCTGCTGTCCATAGGCTTTTGTGCCCTGGGAAGCACTGTCACCTCAAACACTACAGCCAGATGGATGTCAGCCGCTGACAGCTGCAGCAAAAGCACCTACAGAAACCCTTCCCTCCTTGCCCACATCCACGTTCACGTGCCCAGCTGGGCAGCCCTGTACTCCCAGGCCATGCAGAACCTGTGCTGGCCCATCATGGTCACAGCAATAATTTCATGGGACCTCCACTCTCCTAATCACCCATCCACTTTGCTCCATAGGACCTTCCTACTTCTGCTTCTGCGTGCTCACTAACACACAGAGGAAAAACAAGCTTAACATCAGAAAGGAGTGGTGAAAAGTAGGGAAAATAACCTTAACATCACAAGCCTCCAGACAGCTTTGCTCACTTTCTGGGGAGAAAGAAGGGTTGCTGAAGATCTACAAAGGCAAACCGGCAACTTCTCTGCTTCATCGCCTATGAGGACTAATGAAATGCTCCAGTAGCAGGTAAAAAAGCAAATAAAAACTTTTGCTGCACGTTGTAGTCATTCTGAGCTACAGTGGGTAAGGGGACAACAGCCCAGCGAGGTTCAATGAGGAGCCAGGCGAGCCATGGCAAGGTACTGCCAGCTGCCGAACAAGATTGTTGGGATGCAAACTCTTGTCTTGTAAAGTTCCTAACCCGGGGACTGTCAGGAACTGGGAGTTTTTGCCAAAGGAAGGACAGCACTGAACATGCCGTCTTATAATCTCCTTGAATATATGCTGCAGTTAGCACTAGTGAGAAGCCTTGTGAACTGAGCTGTGGGTTGGCACAGCATGGCCATGTTGATGCTCCGTTGAAGGAACAACCCTTTCCCTAGAGGAACAGGGCAGATTTAAGAGCTTCTCTCTCCTTGGAGAGCAGCTGCCTCTGTGCTCCGCCTCCCTGTAAAGCTGGTCCTGCCTGCTCCAGTCCCACTTGCCTGCCTTCACTAAATATCCCACCCCTGGTACACTGCAAAGCACGGTCCAAAACACACAGCCCCAGGGAGCCGGCCAAGCTCAGGCTGCGCACAGCTCTGCCCTGTGGCTGTTCCATCACCACCTCTTACCCAGGGCAGCCCTGAGCTCCTCTCTCACCTCTGCAGTCATCCAGTAATAGGACCAGCAAAGCTCACAGCGGAGAAGGACTCTCTCCTGGATAGAGAGTCCCCTGTCCCTAAGAATATTATCCCCTTAGGACAGGATGCCATGGCAGCAGCGCAGTGTGCATCGTTTTGTTAGGAAGAGAAAGGATCCCTTCTGATGACCATGTTAGGCCTTGCAATAAGGAGGACTTTTTGCCCTCTTATGAACAAATGAGAGCGGTTTCTGTTACTCAGACCCTGGGACACAGCCCTACACTCAGCAACTCCCGAAGGAAGGACAAACAGACCAGCATCTGTCATTTCCAAGCACCTCTGCTGCTTTAAGGAGCAGAACAACTACTTCATAACCAAGGCCACTGACAGTCCTGGTTAGAGGGTGTGGTTTGGCACCAGCCACAAAGGCAAAAAGGGTTGACAGGGCTTACCAAGGGGCTTATCCATTTTGGAAGGGGAAGAAGAGCAGGAGGCCCTCAAATCATGAGCCAGAATAGGCTTTCACAAGAAAACATGGCTTGGCCACCCTGTTTCACTTGCATGCTACAGCTCATTTAGGAAAGAGCTTCCTAGAGAAGCCACGGCTCTGGGATTACCGTTGGCTGCTGCCTTGACTTACCTGTAGCCTAAAGAGTCCATGGGGACAGGTGCCATGCCCAAGTTTTCAGTGTAGTTCCGTGACTTTGTTGCATAGTTATGTGAATCTACATTCCAAGCAAAGCTGTTCTGCACTCGCTGCGTGGCCTCGGCCTCGATCTGCTCTTTTGGTTTCATCACGCTATGGTGATGGATGTGGTGGTAGATGTGTTTGTGGTGGTATAAGTTAGCTGCATCGAGTTTCATTCCCGATTTCGTTGCGTGCTTGCCGTGCCCTGGAGGAATTGTTCCTAGTGTCCCTGACAGCTTTCCTAAGTGGCCGCTTTCCGGGGACCGTGGCTTAGGAGAGTGGCGGCCAGGTCCTGGAGACTGGCAGCCTGGTGTTTTCATCACACGCTGTACATGTTCATCGAGGATGCTTTCTGGATTTTCTTCGTGGGCATCTCTCATCTGCATCCCAGCGCAGCCCATCTCAGAGTAACGAGGAGCAAAGTGATGAAAGGCTTGGGCAGAAGGCATCTTGTGGCTAATCACTGAGGGACCAGAAGAGATATCTGCATCCTCACCTTCTTCTTCCTGCGAAAAACAAGAGGACAATCAGAGAACAATCGCAGGGAGGCAGAAGGAATCCCAACTCACCCCAACTGACCAGATCGTACCTGCCACTTTCTATGAGCCTTCTGTAAGGCAGCGCTTCAAAGCCCATCAGATAAAGCCCAAAGTTACAGGACATGCAGGAAAACAGTTTGTGAGTCAGGCGAGACCAGGGGGGTTTCTCAGCCAAATGACTATTTCACAAGGCAAAGCCAGCAGCGGGTTTGTAACAGGAGGGAGCAGCTGAAGGTCGGCAACAGCATGAATGGTTTTGAAAATCAAACACTGATTTCTCCCAGGCCTGCTAAGGCTGGAATGAAACACTTCATGCAGATAAAGAAACGGGTTGGAAGTAACTGCTTGTTCTTGTAGTTCACAACGGTCTAGGACATGCTGTTAGCAACTCTGAAGTCCTTGCCAGGAAGAATAGAACTCCTCCATGCTGACAGCCACACTTTTGATGCTGACAAACTGTTTTACGCTCCAACATAAACTCAGATATTTATGAAGTTTCTTTATTGGAAGTCAGGATTCCTATTTTTTTTAATTACATAAGCAGGATTCCAGTGAGTCCTTTAATCCTGCTCTCTTTTCCTCCTCTGGCACAATAAAGAAAGCAGTCACAGCACAGGGTATCTCTGCCCTGCCAGATAAAGGCATCTGCTAGACAACACTGTCTCCCATCAGCTTTGCCTGTCAGATGTCATCATCCGTCACTTGCTAACCAGCTTCAAAGTCTCAGCTGCCAACCGCACAGCAAGAAAGCAAATAACAGGCTTCCTCCCAGTGTCACACCTGGGGGTTCAAACCTGACAAAGGGACAACGCCAGGCTTCGAAAGTGCCAAAGGCATGGGCGCTGTGAGCCTGGGGGTGGGACATGATGCCCACGTCTGGAGGGGACACACCACTTTCTAACAAACCACTTTGAAGAACTTCAGAGGCATCTTTGATCTACAGTCACAGCGCTGCAGCCTGCCAGCCACCGTCCCTGGGCACATAGCTCAGCGACAAAAAAAGATGAAGCATGTGCTGACTAAATGCTCACCAGCGGGGTAAGCGCTTCTTAGCAGTTTATATCCCAATGAGGTACTCAGCACTTGGGAGACTTTAAGGCTTGTACCTACTTAGGTTTAAACATCATGCGATATGGAGGGCAAGACCTGACCCTGTGCAGATCCGTGATGAATGGTAGTGTGGGCCTTCTCCTCAGAGCCCAGAGTTCCAGCAGTGCTGTCACTGGGTGGTTCAGCCAAAAGAGTGGACTTGGGAAATCCTCTGGCTGCCTGGAACTCCATTTTGCCAATAACTGGGACCTGGTACTTTGCTTTGCTCCGAGACTGAGATCAGGGCAGACTACGAGAAGGAGAGAGATGCACTGGTGAACTCTCACTTTGCCTTGGCTCAGCTCATCTGTGCCACTGAGTAGATCTGGACACAAAGCAGGTCCTCCAGCAGAAGCAAGGATGCTGGAATTGGTGGTGTGAGGCAAGCCCTGAGGCAGTTGGTTTCTCTCTAGCACTGCTCTCATCCTCACAAGAAGTAGGAAAGCCCCAACAGCGAGAAAACAGGAGTTAACAAAGGAATTTGGGTGCCTGTACCAAACTGCCCCTTTGCTTGAGCAAGGCAGAGGCCAAAGATTTGAGTCAAGGCTGCAGACACCAATTCTTCTAAATCTTTTCACTGTGCTTAGTCTGCAGTGGAAAAAAACAACACAGGGCATAAGGTCAGGGCAGCCCAAACCGGGACTGTAAGACAGGATTTGGATATGGCAAAGCAAAGTCTTGGCATTATAAGGTGCTCCTGCCTCAGCAACCTGAAGGCAGCCCATGCCTGGCAGCGCAGCAGCAACTTTCCCTTCCCATCCAAACCTAGCCCAGGCAGAAGAAAGGGAAAACAATGAGACAACCAAGGAAGCACAGGCAAGAGGCAAGAACTACTGTGTTTTATACCAAATAAACCTGCAGGCGTGGGGAGCAGCCTCATGCATAGGCTCAGCTTTCCTGGACACAGGGATGCCATGGGCTTTGGAGCCATGTTCCCGCATCCGGGGTGCAGTCTCCAGACGGGTGGGGAAGCCCTGGGTGCCATAACCACTAGATGGTGCTTTGTTGACATAAGATTGTCAGAAACCTCTTCCATCGCTCCCAAAGGCAGCAGCAGTTTGAGAGATGCAGGCTTCAACTTTGCCGACTGGCTGCTGAGCTATTTTCGCTCACCAGCAAGGTCGGGGGAGCCCTCCCCTTTGAATTAGGAGGCTGAGATCTGCACTGATGAGCCACGGGCAAGCAACACCTTGCTGCAAACCTCCTGCTCTGCCTCTTCCCAGTCCCACCCACCAGGCTGCTACTGGTTGGGAGGGCAAAAGAGCTCACCTAACCATGAGTGCATTTTTGATCACCATGCAAACCATCTCCCTCTCTAGTTAGGCAACGTTTTATATTCAAATAGCGAGAATCTCAGCCCCGGCTTTGCTTCTCCTGGCTTATTTTCAATTCACTCAGTTCAGACAAAGACAGAGTGAGCTGCACGTTACAATGCTGATCTGTATGGTACAACAGAGCAGTTTCCATGCACGGACAAGAGCCTTAGGTGGCTCAAGAAGGAATAAGGGAATGTGCCTATCCTCTAATCCTCTCCTGTGATGCTCAGAATAAGTAATGAATTCAGAGTTCATTCTTTTCAAAAACCAGAAATCTTACGGTCTTTTCAGTATAACGTGTTTGGCTCTAAATCAGATGCCTCTTCTCAACGTTACTGCATGATGTGGCTTTGAAAGGGAACCCGCAGGCAGCTCTGTATGAGGTAGAAATACTCTTTTTTCCTAGCTTTTGTAAAATATCTCCAGTTTCTCTGCTAAGCTGATAACTGCTTAGTGTGACCAGTGCTCACAGTTTTGCCGGTGCCACTGTGCGGTGAGCCATGCAGACCCAGTGAGAGGTTACCCCAGTGTGTTCAGGTCAGAGAGAAAAAAAACCCTGTGATCTATCAGGATTCAAGCTCTCCTCATGCTGATACCAGCAGCTCCCGCACTTTAAATGCTGACCTAAAAAAGCTACAATTGCTTACTCTGAGTTTTTCCTGAATGGCTGATGCCAGATGCCAGCCAGTCAATGAAACACATTCTGGAGACAGCAAAGAAGTTTAATATATAGCATTAGTGGGAGTCCTGGGCTTAAAAATAGATTAAGTCACACAAAAATGTGTTTAAATAGACTTAAATTTATTCTCTGGCACACAGGTATTTGCTGATTTCACGGTATTGCTACTGGCAGCTTCTTCAAGGAGGCAGAGGGCAGACGAGGAAGAGGAGGAGGAAGAGTGCTCTAGGACTGTTAGCCAAAAATGCTGCTGTATTTCTACTGGAATTGTCTAGGAAGGAACAGGTACTGGAGGAGGAAAATGGATCAATTCCAGCAGAAATCACAAAACAGCACCTCAATGGTCTTATCTAGGTCAGTGTTGGACACAGAGATGTGGGAAGATCCCTCTACCTTCCTTGCTTCTCCACATTTAAAATATGGGTGCAATTTAAAGCAAATGCTATAACCCACAGCTCTTTAAAGATGAACATTTAAAAATATTAATGAATGTTTAAAATGAATGCTTAAAAATACTCTGATGGGAATGGTTGGACTCGATGATCCGGTGGGTCTCTTCCAACCTGGTGCTTCTATGATTCTAATGCTGAAGGGTTTGCCCTGGAGCCCCAGAGGCTCAGCTCCTCTGAACGCACAGAAGCCTCACTTCAGGGCTACAGCAGCTATTATCTACAGACACCCACAATTTCTTCCCACAAGGCTGTACTTACACAGCCACACATAATGCTCAGTAACACTCTGATGTCCCCTGAAAGCTCTCCTGTATCTCGAGCACAAGACATACATGTACGCACGAAACGGAGTATCTCAAAAGAGAAGATACAATGGGAATACTGCTGAAGAGGGTGTCTCACGCAGGTAATACTAGACAACCAATATCTCTTTCACTCCCTGTTGGAGCCTGACAGGGGACAGGACAAGAGGGAATGGCCTCAAGCTCCACCAGGGAAGATTGAGGCTGGACATCAGGAGGAAGTTTTTCACACAAAGGGTCATTGGGCATTGGAACAGGCTGCCCAGGGAGGTGGTTGATTCCCCTTCCCTGTAGGTGTTTAAGGCACGGGTGGATGAAGTCCTGAGGGACATGGTTTCGTGTTTGACAGGAATGGTTGGACTTGATGATCTGGTGGGTCTCTTCCAACCTGGTGATTCTATGATTCTATGGTGGAGCTAAAAGCCTTACATGCTTCCCTTGATTCATCCACCAAGTCCTCGAACTCTGAAGAGCCCCAGCAGGACCAGGGCTTTTTCCCCAGCCACCCATGTGGAGTCAGTGCACTTCCCTGCCCAGGAGAGGATGTCTGCTACACCTGATCAGTTCCAAATTTTCTAGGGATATGCTAGGCACTGATGGGCAGAACCCTTTTCTGGTTTGATAGGAATGGCTTGATATAACACACAAACACCTCCAAGTGTAACATCACCTGCCATGTGGTGATCAGTTTTAGGGGAAATAGGGATCACACAAAACCTCAAAGGGGAAGGTGAAGCCCTGTTACATTGTCCCCATCCTCACACGGAAGTGACTGCTCACAAAGTCTGCGATGGCCAAAGAACATGATACAAAGCCCCCACCTCATAAAATCATAGAACAACCAGGTTGGAAGAGACCCATCGGATCATCGAGTCCAACTATTCCTATCAAACACTAACCCATGTCCCTCAGGACCTCATCTACTCGTGCCTTAAACACCTTCAGGTGCCTTAAACCCGTGCCTTAAACACCTCACAACCCCTTTTTTTTCCCTTTGCAGTCCATCTTTATGGAAGGTGGTGGGAGAGACACAGGGCACCATGGTGAGGGCAGGAAAAAGAAAAAAGCAAAACACATTTGGCGAGGGTTTAGCAGTACAAGCTGTGTTCAAGGGCAGCAGTCATCAGACACAAACTAGAACTGGGCAGTCACCAATCCTCCTGAAGAACAGCTGCAGACTGCACACAGTTTAGGAGCAAAACAGCTCAAGAAGACAAGTACACAGGTAAGTAGAAAGCTCTGCCTGACATTCAGAAGATAGAATCATAGAATCACAGAATAATCAGGTTGGAAGAGACCCACCCGATCATCAGGTCCAACCATTCCTATCAAACACTAAATCATGCCCCTTAGCACCTTGTCCACACGCACCTTAAAAACTTCCAGGGAAGGTGAATCAACCACCTCCCTGGGCAGCCTGTTCCAATGCCCAATGACCCTTTGTGTGAAAAACTTCCTCTTAATCTCCAGCCTAAATCTCCCCTGGTGGAGTTTGAGGCCATTCCCTCTTGTCCTGTCCCCTGTCACTCGGAAGAAGAGCCCAGCTCCCTCCTCTCTACAACCTCCCCTCAGGTAGTTACAGAGAGCAATGAGGTCTCCCCTCAGCCTCCTCTTCTCTAGGATAAACACCCCCAGCTCTCTCAGTCGTTCCTCTTAAGACTTGCTCTCTTGCCCCTTCACCAGCTTCGTTGCTCTTCTCTGGACTCACTCCAGAGCCTCAACATCCTTCTTGTGCTGAGGGGCCCACAACTGAACACAGGATTCAAGGAGCGGCCTCACCAGTGCTGAGTACAGAGGGAGAATCACCTCCCTGGACCTTCTGGTCACACCATTTCTGAAACAAGCCAGGATGCCATTCATGACAGAATAGTTGTGCCATAGCTGTTGTCTTAGAGGAGGGAGGGGGTGATGGAGCTCAGAGAGCCCTGCATGGACACGGGAACAGTACTGTGGAAGCTCCTGAGGCAACGGGAACCCCCAGAAGCTCCCGTGCAAGCGATGAACGTGGCTGTTGGAGCAGGGAAGCAGTCACCCACGCCACTTCCACAGCAACTGAAAGCTCCTGTGGTGCAGAGCATGCAGACAGACTCCTAGGTTGGTAGAAAAGGCAAGGAGGTTACTGACCGCTCGAACGCGTTTAAGGCGCTCCTCCAGCTTCTCCTCTGCTTCACGTTCCTTTTGTACTTCCTCCAAACGATTGATCAGTTCTGCAGCAAACTTCTCTGGTTCAACGTGGATATCCTTTGGCATTCGGTATGTACGCTGGGGGAAAAAAACACATCAGCGATTAGTGAGAGAGGTATGAAAATCAAACATTTATTTTGGAGGCTTCGATAACTGGAAATGCCAGTTGTTCTGGTGGGGAACTGAGGGAGGGCAGGCTGGAAGATGCAGAGCTGCAGCCTAGGACCGGTATGCTGAAAGCTAAGCCACTACCATGAGCTCCCAGGCTGGCACCAGCTCGGCACACCACACAAGGGAAAGGTTTTCTGGAGCCACAGTTCAACCAGCTCTCTTGGCACCAAGTTCGGCTTTGGGATGACGCGCTTGGTTTCCTCCCAATGTACACATGGTCAGCAGGAATATCCAGGTCTCAATGGATGGACAGACAAACCTCAAAAGTCACGCAGAGATGTTTTTGCTTTGATAGAAAGGATTCTTACACACACTTACTCAGCTTACCCCAGGTAGGTCAGCACATGATGGTCAATTTGCCAATCCAGCCCATAAAGGAGAGAAAACCCTTTAAAGGATTTTTCTCCCATTAAAGGGGAGAAAACCCTGTCACCTCCAAAACTTCCCCCCACCTTCTGCTATGACCCAGCCCACCCACAAAAGGCCCTGGCTCTCACAAAACATCCTCTCTTAGTAGAGGACTTGCAGGATTGCATCTTGGCTCTTCAGAGCTGTGCAACAATCTCCCACTTGCTTTATCAATACAGCAACTTTACAAGTGCAGAGCCGCCACTCTCCTGCCTGATCCAGGTGAACAAATGAATATTTATGGGAGTTCAGGGGCATTCATGGTTCCATGGATGCTGTTACCTTGGCCCTAGATTCCTGAGCTGTGGGCTAAGAAGTTTGTGTAGCGAAGTATGAAGCTACCAGCTGCTGTGTTTTCCCCTTCATTTTTATCCCTTCTGCATTATTATGTTAAAATAGTAGAACAAATAAAATGACACAGTAGAGATAAAAAATTAATTTGGAGGAAAGATATATGGAAAATTCAACAGTATAAAAACCTACATTCAAATATTTCAATGCCAACATGAGAGACATACAGACTCTATAGGCCCAGAGATAAAACCAAATGTGAAGACACAAGATAATTCACTGCAAAAGAACAAATGCAACATCAGAAGCAGACACTGAGCCTGACATCTTTAAAGGAGGATTAGATATCACCCGAATTTACCTCGGACCAGCCAAAAGATCACTGTAAAAAGACTAGAATAATGCTTTGCCTCAAAACCTGACAAAAGCATGCAAATCCTATTGGTTTTCTCTCTCTGCCAGCTGCCAAGTGGAAGGCAAGGGAAGAAAAATAGAGGCAGTAAGTATCGTACTGATGGCACTGAGAAGCTGAAGACAACTTCTATGACACCGAAGTTGAGTTGCAGAGGATGCAGTTAGAGCACTGCTAGTTTTGTTCACTGAGAACAAGATCCAACCAATGCTGCTGGCAAATCTGAGTTCCAGGGCTCACTTCTGTCACCTTCGTTGTCACGCTGGATGGTGTTGGGCTGCAACGTCCCCAGGGACGCCTGCAGACATAATGTGGCTTTGCAAGAAAAAGAACTGTATGCTCTAGCACTCGTTTTCTGACAAGCAGAGGGTCTGACAGCTCCACCTGATGTTGATCCAGGGAGGACTGACTCATCTGAGGCAGGAACAGCCCAAAGACCCATCCACTTCATCCAGGGATGCAGCTTCTAGAGAAGGCATAAACACATGTGAGCTACCAGGTGGCTTCCACCTGGGGATGACAGAGGGTTTGCCGCCACCAGGACCTCTAACTCTGAAATCAATGGCCTGGATTAAAAAGAAACATGACAGAACAATAAATTTGTTGTTTTCACAATGATAAATGATGTTTAGTCTTGAAATATTGGCACTAAGGGCCAAACCAGCATGTTTCATTCCAGCACCTGGACATTGATTAGTCTAGAAATGGGCCCCAGTCATGCTCCATCATGGGAAAAGATGTGGAAGAGCAGGTCCTTGCTACACCCTGAGGAGCTTTCAGGATCTAGGTGATGTTTCCCCATTCCCCCCTTAGCACTTCTGGCTAAGGGACCCTGCTTGCCTCAGAAACTCCAAACCCATGGCCAGGACCTCATGAGGCAGCACCAGCAATTCCCAAGGAGGGAAATCTCTCTCGTGCCTGACAAGTAGCAACCTGCTGGGTGATGTGTTCTCTCCCTCTCCTGCCACCTCAGACACGCCAGCTCTCCCTGCGGTTGTTTATACGAGAGCAGCACCAAGCCCTGCTCCGTTAGAAACTTAATGAGCCTAACGAAAGCCAGCCTGGCGCTCAGCAGTCACAGTCCCAGGTTTCCCCACTGCAGCTACTGCAGCAGCCTCCACAGAAAAGAAGAACCGGGAAAGCATTTCCCTTTATTTTCATTCCCTTTGATGCAAGCCGCATCCCAAACCACAGTTCACAGCAGCGGCAGCAAAGGTAGAAGTTTGCTAACCTGCATGTTCAAGTCCTGCTACAATAAGGTGGTTCCCCTCCAGCACAGCAGTCCCTTAGGACCACAGCTCCCCCTCTTCTGAGGACCTGAAGACATTCAGGACCACTGCTCTATTCAGGGAACCTGAGGTAAAGACAATTTTAGTCTTTTACATCTAATATTTTAGCATGTTTGTCCAGTGTCTCCAAGTTTGGAGGTGACTGAAGCTCAACTACAGAAATGAAAATAATAGAACCCAAGAATCTTTAGGATGAACTCGTTTTCCCCTCTCCGATAAACTGCTGCATCTAGAAAACCCACTGCCCCATCCTTGGGGCATTCCACTCAGCACACTAGTGTGCAGAGGTCCTCAGCAAGCTATTCAAGGGTGAAATCGTCTTTGCAAGGGTCTCCTTGACTGTCAAAGTTCAATGCAACCAAAATAAACCTTGCTTCACCCCATAGATAACGGTTTATGTGCCTTATGTTGTGCTGGTGGGTGCCTGTAACGGTGACTCACAGAAAGCTGGCAAGCAGAAGGCTGCTTTGAGCATCAACTATGGGTTTGACTTCATCCCTACCTCGAAGGATGAGCCACACAGGCTTGCCCCAAACTAACAGTATGGTAGAATAATGAATGCAAATTCCCTGAGCTGAAACAACAGAAATAGCTGCAAAGAGGCTCTCTGCCTCCCTGGATGGCAAACAGGGACTCCACCAACCTGGCTCAAAAGGCTTAAGACAAGAAACTGTTGGAAACTTGTTCCAAATGATGGGCCCGACTTTGGAAGGGAGACATGCTCTATCAAAAACAAGCCAGACCTGTGCCCAGAAGAGAATCCTTCAGCACGTCCTGCCCTGGCTTCCTGTGAGTATGCAGAGCTCTGCCAAGGGTGTTGTAAATAAACCATTTATAGTTCTGAAACCAAGTAAAGGGAGCAGCACCTGACAGCTGGCTGGTTTCGGAGGATGCAGCCCTCCAGTTTGGACCAGAATGAGACCTCTGGCCATTATGGTTCAGAACAGTCAGAAAGGAAGCACTTAATTTTAAAGAATTGTTTTATCTATAGTTGTTTTATCATTTTTTTTTAATTATCTACTTTTATTTAATGCCACTAGTGCAGACAAGTCTGTCCAGAACCAAACCATGCTGAGTTTAGGAGGCTGTAGAAAACAATGAATGGATGGTTGAATGCCAGGTAGTTTGGGAATAAAGAATTTGCTTGAACTGGCCTGGAAGGAGCAATCTTTCCTAGTGACAGCTGCGAGGAAGGATTTCTTGGGGTAGCAGGTATCACCAGAACACTGTCCTCCGTCCTTGATATATGAAGTGGCTGAAGCTCTGCTACCTTCAGGAAGATGCAGTCTACTAGAACACGAGATACACAAGCTCTCCTATAGCTCCATTTAGCACCTGCTATCATGTTTTCTCCTTTTCCTGGAGCCAGTAGAGTGAGAATTGCATGGACTTTGCTCCATGAGGCAGATGGAGTTTTGATGGATTCCTCCTTCCCTGAGAAACTGAGGTTTGAGGACCATGTTGCACATCAGACATATCAGCATCCAAAAATGTGTGGTTTTACTACAATCTCTAGCTGAAAAGGCTGCAAGGGAAGAAATCTCACTGTGGCTTATGTATTCCCCCTGGGAAGAATAAACCTCAGTTGCTCTGAGGTGAAACAGTAATTTTTCCAGTGTCATCACTAGGTAGAGGACTCGAACCAGCGCCAGAGATCCACAGGTTGGGCGGAACCACTTCTGACAGGGCCAAAGAATCCTGTGTTGCTAAATCTCCCTCTTCTATAGGAGGTTTGATGCCTCCATGATGCTTGAGTAGCTGACGTTAGCTCAAAAGTCAGTCTTGGAGATAAAATGAGCTAGAGAATCCCCAAAACCCCCACTTTTGTATGTCCCTGTTTCCCAGATTAACAAAGCATTCCACTGTGACATGGTTTTAACGGAATAAATAGTGTTTCCATACCAGAAACACTTGTGGCAGAGCTCACAGATAGCTGGATTTCAGCATCCACTCTAGAAGCATTCGGGGAT
Source organism: Coccyzus lansbergi (assembly GCA_033558105.1). Classification (NCBI taxonomy): domain Eukaryota; kingdom Metazoa; phylum Chordata; class Aves; order Cuculiformes; family Coccyzidae; genus Coccyzus; species Coccyzus lansbergi. The sequence goes on along the minus strand of JAUMJK010001518.1, from coordinate 87,176 downwards.
TAGCGAGGAGTCCCGCTGCTGCAAGGCGTTTGAGGAAAAAGGCATAAAATGGCTGATGGGAATTCTGAGCAGGTTCCCAGCTCACAGGAGCAGAAAGCTCATTTAGCTGGAGTTATCTAGGCAGCACAAGCCCAGGGCTCCTCCTCATTTTTACAGCACTGCAGAGTGGTCACTCAAGACCTTCTGTTCCACCCAAGAGCCCTATGGAAGCCACCTCTGCACAGAGGACATCCTTCTGGGAAAACTCAGCCATCAGCCTGACTTGCTTTGCTGCTCCTTCTTTCCTTCTTTCCCTTCTCATGTGGGAATAATGTAAAGAGCAGCAGTTTCTTTGACTGTGGGGCAGGACAGGAGAGCTCCTACCCGATGATCAAGCTACAGCAAGAAGATCACAAAATGGCTTCTTTATGTGGTTAAACAAACAAATAAACAAAGGAATCTCGAGTCTTAATGCTTGAGGTTGGATTTTTCTGAATTTCTTGGGAAAAGGAGAATTTCCCATCCTCTCCTGGGAACAGATGAATGCCAGAGATGGGTGCAACAGCATAGGTACAGCCCCAAATTCTCTGGGCTTTCATCCTTGCTTTGGGAACTTGCTTGCTCCTTCCTTCCTTGGTGATCCAAGACTCTGTTCAAATCCAAAAAAAGAGATGGCAAACCACATGAAAAGCACCACTCACCCACCGTGTAATCGGTTCCTGCCAGAGGCACAAACCGGACGTCTCGTTGCTCGCTAGTGACCACCACCAACTGCATTCCTGGGCAGAATGCCAGTTCACAGAACTCAACTGCGCTAGACCTGGTGAGTTTTTAAGTGTGGAATACGCAGAACCTGCACACACCAGCATCTCCTGCTGCAGAGCAGGGCATCCCACAAAACTAACACATGCCTTAGTTATTTGGAGGCAGCGTGACTGCTGAAACTAGTGGACAGTCTCTTACGAACACATAATCACTACTGTTTATATAGCTTCGGACCTAAGTAAAAGCACTGCTATTAAAAACAAGAGGAGTTCTTTCAGAGTGTAATAGCCCCCAAACTCATTCGTAAAGGAACAGCAAGGTCTCTAAAGGACTTCTGAAATGACTTTTCGGAAGTAGGAGGTCCTCTGCTATCACTAGGAAAACATGCCACGCATTCTGCACGCACTATCAGCACAGACTCTGGCTACACTAGGTAGATACGAAATCCATGGAGAACTTCACTCGAAGGTTGCAATTTAGTCATTGCTACAGGTTTCAAAGCACACTAAACCACCAGGTCCAGACGGCTGGTGGAGGCGGCTCTAGCTATGGGCTGCAAGATAGCCTAACCACCGGCACCGGAAAGCAACTCTTGAGAAAACATTTGCATAGGTCCTTGCTAATTGGGGAAGTTTAATTCAATAAGCATGCAGTTAGAAGCGATTTTTAAAAGACTAACTTTATAACATTTCACACCAGTGTTGTCAAAACATATTGTCTAATTACCTTCTCCTTTCTTGGCTGATTGATAAGCGAGGGCAGAGTAGCGCCTCTCTGAAGTCGATGCCAATTCCGTGTCAGTAATTGGCTGCCAGGAGGTGCCAGATTGTCTGAACTAAACTTTTATTCCCTGGAGAAAGACTAGAACTAACTCGACTCCTCAGTCCTCAGCTCCCATATAAATATGCGTCAGGATGCCTTTTTCCCTAGGACTCACAATTACAGCGCAGAATGTAATGGGAACAGCGGCTGTTTCACAGAAAAATCCTTGTGAAGCGTCTGTGTGTAGTTTAGGAGGAATATGTAATTCCAAAAGACCGTGTAGATAAGTAGGATAATATAAAAATTTATAAGTAGCAGGTGGCCAATTTAAAACTTGTTTCCCCCCCCCCATCCCTTTTTTAACTGGTTTCCAAAAACGTCGATAAAATTTAATGCTAAGTAAAACTAATTAGCCTGCAAGGAACTGCTGCTGGAATGACACTTATTCAGTTCCACAAAAGAAATGTTTGGCAGATGGAAGTTTGTTAAAGCAGAGCTCACTATACATATTTAATGCTCCAGACTCTGAGTTTATAACCTGCAGCTCATCGAGGCATTGCCACTGCACACCAGCAACAGAAAGCCACTGTTATTTTTATCCAAAAGGTAAAGCCACTGACAAGCTTTGAAGTCGGAGAATATTCACTCGGTAGTTCCAACTGTTGAGGAACAGCAACAACAACAACAAAAAAAATAAAGGCCAACCTTTCAAACTTCAACTCTTAACAAAGCCATGCTTACAGTAAAAACGGCATCGAGTGACATAAAAAGGCACCCAGCCAGCCTTTTCAACAGCGACCACACTGTGAAAGCAACAGTGTGAAAAGAGAGGTGACTGAGCAAGGATGGCTAGCGAGCGTCCACAGCCAGGGCTTTTATTGTCAACCCAGTGATCAAAGCACAGGAGACCCTCTTAAATCTAAGGAAAATAATCTAATTTAAAAGGCAAAACAAAGAGTGGTGGTTTGTTGGGTCCTTTTTTTTTTTTTTTTTCCTTAAATCAGATTAAAACAAGGGTGTATTTCTGCTGGTATTGTGCTGTTTTGTGCAGGCAGGATGAGAACAGCTGCGTCAAGTTTGAAAGCACTTCTGGAAAATGCAGATGGAGGGTCTTTTTTCTCTCCCTATTTGATCTGCACTGGAGTCCAGCTATCCAAAGAGGAAAGAGGCACCTTTATTCCCTGCTAAATATTAAATGTCACCTGTACCTTCTCACAGAAAGAAAATAATAACAAGAGGAGCCGCAGATGGTGCCACAGAGCCCTAGGAGGTACGCTCACCTTCTGAAAGCTGTTGACTTACCTGGAGCAACTGGGGAGACAGTATCAGACAAATGAAACACTTAACGCCTGTACCTTCTTTGCTCTTCTGCCTACACCTCCTTTGCTCTTCTGACTCGTACCCCTCGAGGTGGGCTTTGCCAAGCCCTCAAGAACAGGTTACAGCTCCCTTTGGCTGCCCTGTGCAGAAATACTGCTCAGGACAGTTGCATTTTTCCCCAGCTGACCTTGGCTGAGAGCTACATCAGACTCCATATCCAATAGCCTCCTACTCCTCCAGCTCACCTGAGGGCACAGAACCTGCTTGCAGATAGATGCCAGTCAGCACTTCTCTTCTTACCCAAGAGAAATAATCGACTACTGACTGAACAGTTAGCAAAAATTATGCTTTTTGAACAGCCCTGGATGATGAGTTTGGCAGAAGTCATCCTTTCTTAGCATTGTGGATTTCTGTCTTAAAACATCCCCAACGGAATAGAGCGCTAAGGGGGGTTAAACTGGAGCAAGCAGAGCAACCTCACACTAGAGATCTCACATATTTTGCATATTTACCTCTAGGGAGGAAGATAGTGCTACTTACAGGAATGTGAGGTAGTGGCACACGTCCATTTGCTTTGGCACTTTCTTGCATCTCTCTGCGATGCTGCTTGCGGAGTCTGTACGGTGGGATCCCATCTCTGCCGAGAAAAAACAACATGCTCTGTTTTAGTGACTTCCTCTGACACATGACGCTCATTTAAGTCTTATTGCTGCTGAGTGGCAGGTAGAAAACCCCTTTATATTTGAGAAAGGCTTTGCATGCCCAGGGTGAGCACAGCATAAGAGGAACCCATGTGAAGAACAACGCTTGCCCAGGACCCCACACAAGCAATGCTGGAGTATCAGATGCCAGGGGACTTACACAGCACCCACTGGCAGCAGAGCAAGGCAAGGAGAATCATAGAATCACCAGGTTGGAAGAGACCCATCGGATCATCGAGTCCAACCATAAGGACTTGGACCACATCCCAATAACTTTTGTAGTTGGTTGCTTTCTAGAAAAGTGCCTGTAATGTACACAGTAAACCACAGGGCAGGCTAGGAGTGGGAGGAGGAGTGGGAGGCTCAGTGAGCATCTACACCAAGGGGAACTCAGACAAGGAACAAATGGCTTATCAAAGTGGAACGGAGTGCTGCTCTTAAGATGATCTTCTAGCTGAGTCTGAAATTATGGGCTGATACTTGAGCTTCTGCACAGAAGAACCGTCTCTCACCACAGAGGAAGCTGGACAAGGTTAGGGAGGGATGCGATGAGCAGTGACACGCAGGTGAAGCAGCTCTGCTCAGGTTTATGCCCCTGCTGGAGAAGTTGCTGACTGAGTTCTCTGCAGAAGGAGACAGTGGTGCCAATGATCCTTGATCCTGACAGCCTGGGAGGTGGGTTGTGGCTCTGCTGTGAGACTGGGGATGGTGCAGACCTGCTCAGCTGAGCTGCACAGAGCCTGTCTGCAAAGACAGGGGCTTGGGGCACATGGGTCCCAGCAACGAGGGGTCACAGCCACCAGGCTTTGCTGAGCACTGCCAGTCATCACTGGCTGACTAGAACTTCAGGCAAAGAAAGGAGGGAACTGCAGTTTGGTTCTCACCACTGTGACCACTCTGCCTGCACCCTAGGATGAGAAGAAGGAGAGTGAGGTGGAGCTCAGGTACGAGACAAGGACACGGGCACAGGTCCTGGAGACATCAGGTTATTTTGAAGAAAAAACAATGAAAACAGCCCCAAATTCCAGCCTGGCACTTGGCAATTTGGAGTTTTCCTTTTTTTTATTTCACACATTTTCCCACTTCAGGAAAAGTAACTGCTTGGGAAGGCTGTGCAACGTCACAGAAAAGCATGGAAATGAACGGGGGCTTTGGTTTTGTCGCAAGTACCGAACAACTTCCACTTCAACCAGCGCAAATCAGCCAGTTGCAGCACATCTCCCAGAGACAAGATGTTTGCAGAGGCCAAATGTACTTAGCACCTACCCCTTCCCCAAGTGCCGAGCACAGCTGCTTCTCCAGAACACAAGCCAAACAGTTTAACCAGCGGATTTTTGAAGTCAAGATGCCATTTGGCAAGGGAAACGCGATTTACTGGGGTGTTTTCCTGCAAACCTGCTGAGTTACAAGCACCAGCCTGTGCAAGGACGGTCACCATCAGCTCTCGGTGCCTGCTGCTCTGCTGGCTCCCTGGAAATGCGGGCGCAGGCAGAACCACCACCAAATTACATCAGACAAATGCAATTTCATGCAGTAACCCAGGCATTCAAAATTAAACACCATTAAAATGAAATAAAGCCCATGATTAATGACAAGTGCTTTTCAGTAGGAAGACAAATGAGAGAACAGAAAATTAGCTGGGCTAATTACAGCTCTGGCTAGCGGCTGCAGGTAACGCAGGAGGAGGACAAGTGTGTCTGGGAGCATCACCCCAGTAGTGGCACCTTGCAGGAGCAGAGCAACTTGCCCAAGCTCACTATATGATAGCTTTCATTAGGCCACTTTGTTTTCTTTAATGATGAACCTCCATTTGAAAAACAACCTTAGGTCACAACGGTTAAAGAGTTTTATTGCATCACGATGTCGCTTTTTTCCAGACTGGATGGACACGAAACAAGTATCAATTTTGAGAGAAGAAAAATATAAACCTGAGGGATTATTTTAGTCATCACTGGTTGGCATCAATAGACAACATTTCAGCTTAACCGTTGCACAAAACCTGGGTGCCAGAACACAACTCGCACGCTAAAGCTGCACGGCCATTCACGGGGAAAGTGGCATTATATTAGAAGGTGCAATTTTTCTTTCTTTCTCTCTCTCTCTCTTTTTTTTTTTTCTGTTAATTCTCCCCAGCAGCAGTCCCAGCGGAAAGAGCGACTTTTGTTCCCAGCACAGTAGCGAAAGGCTGATAATGGCCTCTAATCTATCCGGCTTCAAACACATGTTCAGCCCCGCTGTGCTGCCTTTGATGTCATTTTAACTAGATTCCCCAATGCCACCTCTGAACTTGGAACATTCCTTCGTTCAATGTACTGTGCCAACTCAACCAGAGGAAGCAAATTCAAAGATAAGCACTTTAATTTTATCCCAACAAAACCTTATTCAATAGATGGGGGGACAGCAAGGAAAACCAATACCGTACTTTTGTTTTCCTTTTGTCAGGTACTTTGCTTTGAGATATTTTCAGTAGATAAAGAAATAATATATATATATATATATAAAAACTTTTTTAGAGCATATCTACTTTTAAACTAAAACTTTCCCAAAGTGTTTTTCCTTGTTTCATCACGTGATTTTCTCCAGCACTAGAAAGTTCTGTGCTTCGAGGAGTTGGGGTCTCCTTGTGGGCCCCTTCCAACTCGGGACATTCTATGACATGCAATGGGGTGAGCAAGAGTATTTCTATCATTTACTTAACGATAATGGAATTGGTTTGCTACTGGGGAAATGTAGGAGTTTCCTCTCTTCTCAGAACCAAACTGCAAAAGCCACTGGGGAGCAGGGAGTGTGGCTCTGCAGTTGGACTCTTCTAACAAGGGCTGTCTTTGCTCCTCCACAGATAGTCTCCAAACTCAACCATTAAGCCTAACAAGTTGGAAATAATCGTTGAGGATCTTTTAAGTTAAAAAAAAAAGTTGTTAAACTTGTTTAAATATAGCAGAACTCATTCTGGATCACTGGCTGTGGGAAAGACGGGGAAACAAATCCACAGCAAAGCTGGTATTTTCTACCAATTACTCTTATCAAAGCACCCCCATCACCGAGAGACCTTTCTCACAAAAAAAGAAGCATGATGGGAAAACTGCCAGGCATTTTGGCCAAAGGCCAGTCATCCAAGGAATAATATTTAATCTGTCAGGGTTTTTTTTTAAGAGTAAGCACTGTCCTAATTCCCTTTGCTCTGAGGAATGGCCATCCTTACTCTAGGGCAGGTTTGACTGGAATAAGAGAAGAATGAGCACCCGTCAGCCCAAGCCCACTAGCTTCCCTAGTGCCTGGAGGAAGGTAAAGCTCATCTCCCAAACAAGATAAGCCAGGACACATGATAAGATCCAGAGGAAGGAGTATTGTTTGGGTGGACACAGCGCTGGGGTAGAGAGGAGACATTACCTCTTGTCTACCCACTGTAAGCTCCTGCAGATATAAAGAGGAGAAAGATACAGCATTTCTGCATTTGAATTGGAACATCACATGGTGATTCCGTGCATTTCAGTTTCTGCCTCTTGCCTTCCTACTTAGATTTGCTTTGATTTCCCTTGAGCCTCTTGGGACACCCCACCCTACCCAGAGGTTGTCTCCTCGCCTGGGAAGATGCTATGCTATCCATATGCGGGGAGGGGGTTATCCGAGACAGCAAAAGCAGTTCAGAACTTGCCACCGCAAGCCTGGGGCAGGCTCTGAGCAGCTCAAAGAGGGGAGGCAGAGCCCTAAAGCCCCGACCCACCTTCAAACACCAGCTATGAGCAGCTCAGTGCCACCTATGGCCTCGGCACACTTGCTGGGCCGGGGCTCACCAGAGGTTTTCACCGTGTCCTCTCCAGACCTTACCCCCGCATAAACCAGCTAAAACAACACAGCTGCCATGCCGATTAGAAAAACAGGTTTCAGCAGAGGACCGGAGCTGTTTTGCCTACAAGGGCAGAGGAATTTGTATTACACAGGAAGACTGAAAAATAACCAGCGGAGCGCAGGCATTTAAGAGCAATGTTTTTTAAGCCACTCAAAAAGCAAACTCCTCCAACAACAGGGACTGATAACACCATCGTTATGTAAGTTCAACCCATTACAATAATATTTACCAGTGTTTGGAAAGACATCCTGTTGAAAGTTTGTCTTTTAGGCAAGCTGGTACCACAGAAACGACTTTTAAAAATATGCTGCAGAGCTGGGCGCTCCCAAAAAGCCTGTGCCTGCCTCTCTTGATGAGGTCCTGAGGGACATGGTTTGGTGTTTGACAGGAATGGTTGGACTAGAAGATCCGAAGGGTCCCTTCCAACCTGGTTGTTCTATGATTCTATGATTCTTCACCCCAGCTCGGGAGGCCAGAGCATCGCCCAGGTCTTTGCTAGCAGCTTTGCGCAGCTAAGCTGTGCAAGCAGCCACATCCAAACCCTGCTTTGCCACGATCACTACAATATCAGAGCTTGGATGGGAGCTGGTGACACCCACAATACCTCAGGGTACAAGCTACTGCATGGTGTGTTGGCCTTCTCCACTGACTTGAGCTGGCCAAGACTAAAAGAGCACCCCTTGCATCAAGCCCTGCTCTCTGTGCACCTCCCTGCCTTCATGGTTTACTATTAGCACTCCTCAATTAGCTGACGTTTGAATCCTGATTGTCCAGACAGATTTGCCTCTGACGGAAGGTCAGGGAGGTTTCCATCGTGGGATCACACTCAGTTCATATGCTGCCTTGGAGCAGAAGCCAGACTGCCGCATTCTTGAGCTTGGCCACTGTATGTAAACAGCACACGCAGGGAAGAACTTCGTTCATCAGCAAATGAGGCTTTCATTGCCATTTTCCTCAGAGGAGGCCTAAATTCAAAGCACGGAGACATGCAAGTCTTGTCAAGCAGCAGGAGCCCCTTCTTTAACTTGCGTCTGGTTGTTCTTCATTTTTGCTGCCTTGAGCAATTCTGCAGAAATTCCTTTGAAACTCAGGAGGCAGACAGGTTCAGCAACGCCATGCAAAAAACGAACAAAACCTGGAACTGGAATTTAAAAGGATGTAATGAAGAGCAAGAGCTGAAAGCAGACAGAGTCTTTGTAAGCCAAAGGTCAAGGCTGTATGTCCAGAATCCCAATTTGAGGATCAATCTGCATGCATCCAACTTGAGATGCTCAGAAAGAAAGATCACAGGCTTACCCGTATGATTTTTTAGACTTACTTAAAATGAGGCACTGAGATGGGGGTAGTTATTAGCAGAAGGCAGTGAATGTGTCAGTGGTAATTAAAGTCCTAGAAGCAGCCTACGGTGGGCATAAAAAGGATAAAACACCTAAAGGAAAAAGGAGCAAAGAAGAAAGAATGCATAGGATGGTCAAACAGAAATTTTTCTGCCAGTGAAAGAAATAAATTATGGCTCCTGAAATAAAAATTAGGAGGTAGAAGGATTCTGGCATGACTGATCACAGCTTATCGCAGGTGTAACCATCAGTGCAGCCCCACCAGCGGAAAAGGAAGTGCTAAAAGCTAATTAACTCTGAAGAGTTCTTACATCTGCTTCTCCTGATAACAAGAAGTTACACGACCCCTGCCAGCCTCAGAGTACTCCTCCACATAAACTGATGAATATGAAGAATCACAGAAGGATGTGGCAAAGCAGCTGGATTTGTCTCAATGGAGCCGTTAATTAGTGGCCCTCTGCAGCTTTGTGTCCTGGGGGATCCTCCACCTCCCACGCTCCTTGGGCCGAGGGCTGCCTCTCCAGTTTGCAACACACCGTGGATGCAGTCTGAGGTGGTCGCAGCGAGCAGAGAGGACTCGATAACCACTCCCAAGAGGCTCCAAGCCCCCACGGAGCCAGAGACAAGGATGCTGCTGGCTCACACTGTGCCACCCCACATGTTGTATATCTACTAGTTCGTTGTGTTAACAGAGGGCAGGTGGGGAACTGTTGCATTAATAGCATCCGTGACACAGGCTGGAAAGCTTCTCCAACAAGGTCTGACAGCTCCTGACATTCACAGTGACACTAAATGAGCCTCTTGGGGGACTTTGTGTTTACAGCACTGCTGTTAATAAAACCTTCTCCTAATTCTGTAAACGTGTCATCTTTTGCCTGATGAATCAAAGGCTTTCTGCTCTACAGAAAGACACTTCGCATTTGCACTACTAAAACCAGACCAAACACTGAATATTTTCCCCCAAATCCTTTTTTTCCATCACCAAGATGCAGTCACAACAAAATCTCACAACCCCTTTTTTCTCCCTTTGCAGTCCACCTTTATGGAAGGTGGTGGGTGAGACACAGGGCACCATCGTGAGGGCAGGAACAAGAAAAAAGCAAAACACATTTGGCGAGGGTTTAGCAGTACAAGCTGTGTTCAAGGGCAGCAGTCATCAGACACAAACTAGAACTGGGCAGTCACCAATCCTCCTGAAGAACAGCTGCAGACTGCACACAGTTTAGGAGCAAAACAGCTCAAGAAGACAAGTACACAGGTAAGCAGAAAGCTCTGCCTGACATTCAGAAGATAGAATCATAGAATCACAGAATAATCAGGTTGGAAGAGACCCACCCGATCATCAGGTCCAACCATTCCTATCAAACACTAAATCATGCCCCTTAGCACCTTGTCCACACGCACCTTAAACACTTCCAGGGAAGGTGAATCAACCACCTCCCTGGGCAGCCTATTCCAATGCCCAATGACCCTTTCTGTGAAAAGCTTCCTCCTAATCTCTAACCTAAATCTCCCCTGGCGGAGTTTGAGGCCATTCCCTCTTGTCCTGTCTCCTGTCACTCGGGAGAAGAGCCCAGTTCCCTCCTCTCTACAACCTCCACTCAGGGAGTTATAGAGAGCAATGAGGTCTCCTCTCAGCCTCCTCTTCTCTAGGATAAACACCCCCAGCTCTCTCATCCGTTCCTCATAAGGCCTGTTCTCCAGCCCCTTCACCAGCTTTGTTGCTCTTCTCTGGACTCACTCCAGAGCCTCAACATCCTTCTTGTGCTGAGGGGCCCACAACTGAACACAGGATTCGAGGAGCGGTCTCCCCAGTGCTGAGTACAGAGGGAGAATCACCTCCCTGGACCTCCTGGTCACACCATTTCTGAAACAAGCCAGGATGCCACTGGCCTTCTTGGCCACCTGGGCACACTGCTGGCTCATGTTCATGTACCAGAACTCAATCACTTACTACAAACCTATCCAACATTTCCAATTCTTCTTGCACCTGGAAAGAACCACTGTAGGAACTCCAATCGAGCAGCATTTATTCTAGTTTGACTCAAAGCATTTTAGGTGTCAAATGTTCCCAAGACCGACAAGTAGACTGCACAGTGACCAAACAACAAGGGAGAAAGACCGTGATGTTGGTCTATCAGATATTCCACCCCCAGACCAACACAACAGCAGCATCACCGCTAAAGAGACAAACACGCCATTGTCCCACTTCTGGTCCCACCAGGCTGGAGTTACTTACACGCTGCTGTCTGTCAGTGACATCGTATCAGCATCACTGGACATGCTCTGCTGCTCGCTGTCATTGGCACTGGTCGCTGGTGCCAAAGCGTAGCCCGTGTTGACATAATAAGGGTTAACGGGTTCTCTCCATGACCCATGCCTGCAAGAAAAATGAGAGAGACAGATTAGAAGGACACAACCTTGACCGCACTCTGCATCACTGGGTAGGAGGACTCTGCCTGGAGCCCCAGCACTGGTGACACGCTACAGACCAAGCTGTACTCGTTTTAAAATGCATTGACAGAAACAGGAACAATTTGATTCATAACTGGAAGCAAAAAGGAATTAATGGAGTAACGACAATGATACAAATAGAGTTGAAGAAGAGAGGGAACAAGACTATATGGAAGAAGTCCAATTCCCATCAGGATTTATGGTATCAATCAGCTAACTGCTTAGCGTTGATGTTCTATGAGCAAGGCAGAACCTCTAAACACACTCTAGATAAGGAGACAGTATTTTTATCAGTCAGATCAGGCTTCTTTCTACTCTTCCACTGTGAAGGATGTGCAGCGTGGCTCACCTACTCTATGCTTGCTTTTATATCCCTCTACTCCAACATGTTTACCGAGGGAGGCAGGCAAAGCAAAAAGTGGCTGCTCCTTACAAAGCCAACCTCAAATGTCACACTTGGGAACAACAAACGCTTGCAAATTCTACCAGGAAGGACCATCTAATCACACCGGCTTTTCCGACGAACAATCTGGCCATGGATCTGTGGAGGCTACTTTGCACACAACCACATGCTTTGTCCTGCAGACGGGTTATTCAAGTACACGCGCAAGCAGGCCAACCTCCTTCTCTTTAACAAAATGGGAGAAGAGAGAGTGTCTGCATCAGCTACCTAGGCAGCGAGTTCCTTGCTCATGAAGAGACCTGCATTAACAACAAAGCAGCCCATAAAACTTCACACCAACCGTCATTGCCAAAGCAGAGCTACTGCTGCGACTGTGCCTCCAGCTTGATACACTACAGGATAGTCAAGCCACGTGGGCATCTTCTTGTCCCTGCAAGTCATTTTGCTGTCTGCCCGAACGAGGAACGAGCTGAAATGTTCCCACCAACACATTATTTAACCCCCCACTACCCCTCAGCATGAAGAATTGTTTGTAAGACAACTTAAACGAACTCCTGGGTTTTCCAAGAGCTGTTACCAGCTCTGAAAAACCAGAGTCCTCTTTTACTTCAGACAATGAAGCTCATCAGCATGACCTTTTATTTAGTAACTCAGTAACCAGCATCTAGTTGATGTGGTTTGTAATGAGCCTTGAGCAAACACCTCCAAGGAGGTCACACCATGCAATTTGCGCTTCCCAGTTCAGATGTGAAAAGCTTTTGTGGCTCTGCTGCAGTGGTCAAAGTCCTACAGCCAACAGAAAGCGGTCCCTGCCGTGCCCCCTCCTGAGTTTACACTGAGATAACACAAGGAAATCCAAGAGAAGCACACAGATAGAAGGACTGGACAAGAGGAAGACACCAGCAAAGGGAAAAGCTGGCATTTTCTCTGTAATCGTGCAGTATAATTGCAGGACAGCCCCTACACAAACTGGGACTGGGAGGAACCCATTTAACAGGGAGATTTTCAGAAGGATTTATGTGTAATCAGGTACTCGGTGTGCAAGGATGGACGCATTACTGAAGTATTTTAAACCCTGAATTTGAGAGGGTGATACTCCTCATCTAGCACACCACTCACAGGGCCCCCACTCACCCTACTCTTCTGCTCCTAGACACAGAACTAACCAATATTCCCTGAAATACTGTGGGTCATCAACATTCATTGATCACTAGAACAATCACATCATTTTGCAAAATCACAGAATGGTTTTGGTTGGAAAAGACCTTTAAGATCACCAAATCCAACCACCAATCCAGCCCCACTAAATTTGCCAATAGATCATGCCCCTAAGTACATCTACTTGTTTTTTAAACACCTCCAGGGATGGGGATTCAACCACCTCCCTGGGCAACCTCTTCCAATGCTTGACAATCCTTTCAGTTAAGAAATTCCTCCTAATATCTAACCTAAATCTCCTCTGGTGCACCTTGAGGCCATTTCGCCTTGTCCTGTCACTGGCCACCAGGGAGAAGAGACCAACCCCCACCTCACTACAACCTCCTTTTAGGTAGTTGCAGAAAAGAATAAGGTCTCCCCTCAAGTCTCCTTTTCTCCACATTAAATACTGCCAGGTCCCCAAGTCCTCATAAAGCTTGTGCTCTAAACCCTTCACCAGCTCTGTGGCCCTTCTCATGTCCTTCTTGTAGTGAGGGGCCCAAAACTGAACGCGGGATTTGAGCACTTAGGTCCACCATGAGGTCAGTTGGAAAGAAACTCCTGTTCTCATGAAGTGAAAAGCAATATTTTACTTGCCACAAACCAACACAACCCCAAGCTGTTTCTCCTTGGAGGATGAAGTATTTGCAGAGTCCTGCAAAGAGCAGCCAAAATGGAGCTGGCTGAAGTTTTTCACAGTTGCTTGAGGCCAAGACAGTCTTGTGGGGTTTCTCCATGCTCAGGTCCAGCACAGAACTGGTTGGGTACGAATGCTTAGGGGCAACTTGAGATGATGAGTCACCATGAATGTCTTCTAGCACACAAACTCTTTGACTGTCACTAGCAATGTGCACCACAGCAACTGTACGTCTATATTCTATCAGACTGCACAACAGTTTTCTAGGGCAAATATTTAAGGCTGGAAATAATTTGAACAAGTTCACCCTAAAAAATAAGGTATAATAAGCAAAACCCTTACCAACCGCCCTTCACCAGGCCTCTCCGTGCATAACGGTCAGTTCTGAACATTACAGGAGTGCTGTGCAGTGCAACTCTCCTGTCAAATCCAATATGACAGTTGTGTGATGGAGGCTGATACAACCTCTTAAATTGAGGCAGGAGTGACGGCTAGCTCACACCTTCCCTGAGGGCAAAGACAAAGAAGTTTTTTGGATAACCCAATTAAAATATAGGACCAACTTCTAGTGGAACTTCTGCTGGGATTCTCTGGAAGTGGCACGTAGCAGTATATTAAGAAAGCAATATGATATATAGAACAAAATGCACAGATCAATCAATTTCTCCTTTGTGCTTGCTCGTATAAAGACAGATGGGAAAAATGTCTTTACTGAAAGAGTGGTGAAGCTGCCCAGGGCAATAGTGGAGTCTCCATTCCTGGAGGGGCTCAAAAAACATGTAGCCATGGCACTTCGGGACACAGTTTAGCAGGCATCTTGGTGTTGTATTGATAGTTGGACTGGATGATCTCCTAGAAGTCCAACCTTAATGATTCTATAAGAAACCATGGAGTATAAATCTGAGATCGCTGAAGGAACCAAGAGTGAGTAGACAGGTGCTGGGTAGCCCCTTGGCCCTCTGAAGGAGTCAGGATGGACAGGCTCTCCTGCAGCCCAGCCCTGCACAGCTCTGGGTTTCCCACTAAGGATGTAGGCAAGAGTCTGGTCACAACTGTTGTGCTTAAAATTACACACTTAAGCATGTATACAGCAGGGATTACTTCCATTTTAGCACTGCCTCGAATACATCAATGCAAATGTAAACTTTCAGTAAGCGTAAGTAGATGGAAAGGGTGTAGGATTTCAAAGCAATCATAACAGGTTACATTACTTTTGAGGAATCCATCTGTATTCAATCCTTCTCCTAATGTTCCCTCTCCCTGACAACTCTCTTCAGCTGGCTCATATCACTATTTGAATGTTTTGTGCTGTACCTCTGAAGAACGCTTTCAACATCTATTAGGAGGAAGACATTAAAGGAACGTGGAGTCTAACAAAAAAAATTGGTCACTTCTGATCTGGGAGGGAAGGCTGTTTTAAAAGGGATACAGGCACACTCCGAGCGATTTGAAATGTCAGCTAAAACCCTCGTATAGTGAGCTCTGTGTGCTGATAAGGGCGATAAAAGGAAAGGTGAGCATTTAAAGTTAAACTTCACAAAAATTCCTGCAGACTTCCGTATTTCTTTTCCTTTGAGACAGAAAGAGCAACGGAGGGTTTTGAAACGAACACAGAACATTTCACACGTCAGAGGAATAAAGCTGCACGTCTCTTCTGCAGCTCTCGGTTGCTCAACCCTCAAAATAATCACATAGGGAACAATTATAATAGAGATCACAGCGACCCAAGTAAGTCAACGTGACCAGCTGCCTTCTCATTGCATAGAGCCCTCCACGGATCACTGTCAATTTTAGGAATGCTGACAAGGGCCAAAACTGGCAGAGAAAACCAGCAAGCACCTCCTTAGGGCTCCCTTCTACCTTATTCTGCATGTTGTCTCGGCTGCATCCCATCCCCAACCTCCCACTCCTTTAATCAAGACCAGCACTCAGCACTCTGAGCATCAGCATGGTCAGATCTTGGAGCTGCAACCTATGTGAGAACAGAGGTAAGGTCCTGTTGGGTCCTCTTGCCCTAGCTGGACCTCCCACTGCATGGTGAGTCTCTAAAGGCAACGTTCTCCTTCCAGTTTGGGATCTCCAGTCTCCTTCACGCAGCTCCCCACTGATGGCTATTTCAGTTTTAAATTAAAGACACGAAGTCCTCAAGTTTTGTCAAACATGTTACTCTTTACAAAACGAGAATGCTCTGGGGAAGCTTCGCATCACCTTCAGAATCCACAGCAGGAGAAAGATCTCACAGATCCTGCCTGCACAGCCAAATCACATAGGTACCCCCTCCTTTGGTTCTCAATACTTATGTACCTGCTTCACAGATGTTCTTCATCAAGCATGGAAAAAAAAAAACCTAAGGCAAGAAGTAAACTTCCTTGGAGATTAAAGAGCTGTAGACACCTAATTTCTGTAGAATTTAAATTTTCACTGGAGGGAAGAAGTTGCACAATGCTCCATGGGCAGGTCTGAGAGACATGGTCTTCCCAAGTCTGCTAGCAGTTCCAGTGTGGCTGGAGCAGCTCCCAGTCTAACAAGGAAGCTGATCAGGTCCATCAGGTTTCATTGCTACCATCCTCTCCAGCTCTACTACTGAATTTTTACGACACTGACACTTTCTGGGAGAATATTTTTATTCAAAAGAACAGAAGTTGTGAGAAAACTGAGACAGGCCAGCAGTCTCCCCTTGAAAGGGTCCCTCACCTGCCTGACCCTGAGATAAGTGCATCTCCAAGCTCCCTGGTGGCATGGCGAGGCACCTCCAAACCACTGCACTCTCAAGGAAGCAGCAGTTTGAGACATCAGACTACTAAACCTGGGAGAGGAAGACTCCTGAAGCTGACGAGCACAAAACCCCAACACACTGTGCTTACATTCACCCTTAACAGCATTTTTAGAAGACTTCCTCCCATGACATATTCCAAACCCTTGGTCACCATGGTTTGGCAGCTTGGTTTTAACATGGAGAAATCCCATCTTCTAGAACAGCTTGAGCCATGAGGCTGCTGATAATCACCCAAACTTCATAAGTTGCCTTGGAAAGCTCCGAGCTGCAAGAGACGTGAGGATTTTGGCAAATCCCAAGAAAGGACACCCCAAAATGGGCTCTGCAGCAACTCAAGCTCTCTCACCACAGCTGATGGCAGGTCAAGCAGCCGTGATGCCTTCCCTCCCACACAGCAGCGCGGAGCCTCATGGCAGGACATGATTCCTCCTTTTCTCTTTCAGTAGGTGGGTTTTGAGCTGAAGGATGGTGCCCACAGACCACAGGCCAGGGTTGCAACTCAGAAAGATCCCACTACTGAACCTGTGCCTTCTCACTCTGTTTTTTCACACCAACTTCTGACAACTTAGCTTACAACTCTCTAGTGCTGTGTTTCTAAAGATGACCATTTCCAGAACTATATTTGCAAGGGGAACCAGGAATAAGCCCTACACTTACTTGATGTCTCTGGTATTTTCTCTTTGTGATGAGGAGGGCAGAGTCTAATGCTCAGACATCCTTCCAGCTCATTATTGTAATGTCTCCCGTTTAATCAGTGTGAAAAAACGAAGTCTTCCATTTAAAAAGTTACGCCCTTCCACACAAGATAATAAAAAGCTTTCACAATGACAGTTTGCTGAGTCTCTGGCTGGCCAGGCACTATCTGAGCTCTCTTACTTCCCAGACACATCCACCAACAAGCGTGTGACTGTCACATCCTTCATGTACAATACCACATTTCATTATCACAACCAGTCAATCAGGCTAAAAGGTGCCCGTTAGCTTACACTGTATGAGCCGAAGCAAATCCCCTCAGCATATTTAAACAGCACGTTCTGACAACAATGTCTGAGCAGCTGGGTCACCTTTAAACAAGAGGTTGGAACATTATCCACCAAGAAGTCTGACTTACAGGATTACATTACATTACATTCTAGACATTAGGAGGAAGTTTCTAGACATTAGGAGGAAGTTTTTCACAGAAAGGGTCATTGGGCATTGGAACAGGCTGCCCAGGGAGGTGGTTGATTCACCTTCCCTGAAGGTGTTTAAGGCACAGGTAGACGAGGTGCTGAGGGACATGGTTTAGTGTTTGATCGGAACAGTTGGACTCAATGATCCGATGGGTGTCTTCCAGCCTGGTGATTCTATGATTATTTCACCACCTGAGCAGAAAAGTCTCTGTTTCCAATCCATGGCACTAACAGCCATCAGAGAAGTCACACCATCCTGGGTATAAAACTATTAGAAATGTCCTAAAGCATTCCCAGTGTTCTCCAACACATCATCATCGGTATCTTCTGGACCCAAGACCAAAACACCTATGAATACGTAAAGCTGAAAATCTTTACTGCTGACTGGATTTAACCTGCTTTAACAAAGTCTGCTCAAGAGGTTAAAATTGGGAATTTAGCTGATAATTTGATTGTAAATCCTCAGGGTGGCTCCACTTAAAACTCTTCCCAATTACTGCGTGTACTCAGACACTGTTGTGCATCTCGACTTTATCACTGCCAATGTCAAGCTAATCACATGTGTTCTAGGCAAGGGCAGCTTCTTCAAAGATCACATCAATTCTGGACAAGTTAATCTGTTCTTTGAGCTCTCCAGATGGCTCTTGCCAAGAAAGTTCACTTCTAGCCCTGCAGCTGGCAAGCGCGGCGGCCCCGCCGCTCTGCAGAGCATTCAAAGGAACCAGATCAAAGTTGTGTCTTACAAAAAAATGAAATCTGAAGTCTGAAAAGCAACAGCAGCCTGTCACTTGTATGCTTAAAGACGCCTTCTGCATGCTTCAGCTATCAGGGAATTTATGATGATAGTCTGGCTTTTAAAAGCTGATGAAAAAAACGACGCTCTTTAGCGCTCCTTGCCTTTGCAAATCTGTATCTTCTTCCGTGCTTATTCATCCTCCTACGCTGGAGGAAGAAGGGAAATAAATAAAAACTCAACCAAAAGTACAGATAAGGGCTCCTCTTCTCTTTTATTCTAAGGCATTCAATTCCATTTTAGGAGTACACAGAGATTATTTTATGGGGAGCTTCAGTAATTATTGTAAAGCGTTAAAGTACAGTTACTCAAGATCTACCAGTCTGAGTTCCCGAGTTCTCTTCTGTGTTTACCAAGGTCACGCTATTACTCTGGCAGGACTAAGGTACAGGCATTAATTGAAACTAATTATTTAGATCACAGGATACAGGTGAGAAAAGCGATTTAGACTTTGTCAGAATCTAGGAAGCAAGTTGAAATACAGGAAATAAATTGTTTGCCTTAGGAGGCAAATAAAGACTATATGGGCTAAATATCGCGGCTGCATTGCACCGTTGCCACCTCGACCTTCCTAAGAAAGGCTTTCAGACAACAGGATGGAACCACTGTGTTCCAAGGAAACCACAGAACAAGCCCCTAAAGATTTCATCTGCCCGTGCATCTCCAAACACGCTCCTCCTTCCCAACAGAGGCGAGGCTGGGCTCATCCATCACCCCAGAGTAATTCTGTATTTTGTCCGCTAGTTACAGATTTAAAATAAAAATGATAAAAATCCACTTTTCATAGAATCATGGAATATCCTGAGTTGGAAGAGACCCACAAGGATGATCAAGTCCAACTCCTGTCCCTGCATAGGAAAACCCCAACGCTTATACCATGAACGACACACAAGAGTTGCTCAGGGAGCACACACAGAGTCCTTCCTAAAAACAAAGCACATCTTCCCTGGAATAAGACCAAAAACCTCAACTATTTAAGAGCTTAGTGCACCAAAACCAGATTAAAATAAAAGAGAAAATATGGGCAACACAGTGTCTACACATCAATTAACAGGGCACTTGTATCACCTACCTGAAATAAAGTGTCTGCTTAGATTCATTTCACATCAGTCTGAATCTATTCCATAAGATTTTTTTTGTGGTGTTTTTTTTCCTTGAAAGGTTGAGACTAAATTGGGACATTTTCTATAAAATATACAGATATTTGACTGCTTTGCTTGTGACTGGACAAGAGCCTTAATGCTTTGGAGCAGTCTGGCTCCATCAGTCATCCAAAAGCCTCTGCAGTGACTTAAGAAGCTACAAAACCAGGGCAAACCCAGCAGAGAATCATAGAATCACCAAATAGTTTGCGTTGGGAGGGACCTCAAAGATCATCTAGTTCCAACCCCTCCTCCCACTAGGTTAGGCTGCCCAAGGCCCCATCCAACCTGGCCTTGAACACCTCCAGGTTCTGGGCAACCTGTTCCAGGGCCTCACTACTCTCAAAGTGAAGAAAGACTTCCTCGTGTCTAGTCTAAATCTGCCCGTCTCCAGTTTATACCCATTGCCCCATTTCCTTTCACTCCAAGTCTTTGTGAACAGCCCTTCCCCAGCTTTCTTGTAGCTCCTTCAGGTACGGCATGGTTGCTCTACGGTCTCCTCAGAGCCTTCTTGTCTCCAGGCTGAACAAGCCCAACTCTCTAAGCCTGTCCTCATATGGGAGGCGCTTGACCCCTCAGATCATCCTTGTAGCCTCCTCTGGACCTGTTCCAAAGCTCCATCTCCTTAAGCTGAGGATTCCAGAACTGGACACAATACTCCAGATGAGGTCTCACAAGTGAGGAAGAGATGGGCAGAATCCTCTCGTTCGACCTAATCCTCCTGACACCCCCAGAACACAGACAGGACAATAGGCACAAGGTGGGATGTCAGAAAAGCAGCATGAATGCACTTCTAGATCATGGTTTGCATTAAAATAAACACAAACCTTTTCCAATCCCAGGACCAGCCTATGTGAGCCTTGCCGCATGTCCAAAAGCTGGGGTTCCCATCCCCAGACAGGAGATGCCATGCTCCAGCATGCGTCCTGTGTGCTCCTGATGCCTAAGGGTTTGCGCGGAACAAACCCCCCAAACAAGTGGGCACTGGAACAGGTTACCCAGGGAGGGGGTTGAGTCACATTCCCTGGAGGGGTTTAAGGGACGGGTGGACAAGGTGCTGAGGGACATGGGTTAGTGATTGATGGGAATGGTTGGAGTTGATGATCCAGTGGGTCTCTTGCAACCTGGTTGTTCTATGATTATATGATTCTAAGTGGGATCCCAGCCCTCTACCCCCACTCTTTTGACCTTCCCACCAAGGGAAGCCAGTACCCATCCCTCCCTGCCTGCAGCCCAGGATGCTGCTCCTTCCACAGATGTAACAAGCAGCTGAAAGCATCTCCAGGCTTCCCAGCCGGAGGCTGGCCACGCAGACACCCACGCACCACGGCTTCCAGCCCAGAGCATCCCCCTTGCCTGCACAGCGAGAGCCGTCGTGAAACAAATTACTTCCAAATGCCTGCCTTCGAGGCGCAGGGAGAGAGGGAAGCCCAGGTTTATACCTGGCTCTGCTCACAACCGAAAGAAGGCAGCAGCTCTGCTTAAAAACACCACTGCCTGCAAACTACCAAATTAATCCTGGAATTTCAACAGCTTTTCTTCATTATTTTTTGTCTCAACCAAACCACAAATTTACTTAATGACTAAACCAGGCAAACGAGTGCTTTGTTTTCCAGACAGCGGGAACCCTTCTAACGGGATCCAGGTTTGCAGAAAACACGTTTACCTAACATCGGGAGAAGGTTCCTTTCCAAGATGTGCTTGATGCTTTTTTGAACTTCTCCAAACCCAGCAGCATTGTGGTCGGGGTATCTCCGAGTCCCGAGCCCGAGGAGAGGCGCTGAGCGGGGTGAGGAGGAATACAATAAGAACACTGTGTTCCAGGAATGATTGAATAAAGGCAAGAGCATGCTTTTGGCTAGCAGGATCAGTGCTGTAACTCCGTCTGCCGCTTTTCTTCTCTGAAGCGACACTGCTTGTCCGTGCTTCTATGAAATGGAAAGTATTTCCTCTTGCCTGCTTGTTCCAAGGAAAGATCTGAAGAAGCCTGGTATAACCAGGCAGAACCGGGGATTCTCCAGTGCCACAACTTGCCTTTGCCAAAATTTCTGCTCAACAAAAAAGGGCTTGCAAGAAAGAAATTACAAGCAGATTTCTCCGCAAGCTCAGTAACTTCAGACCAGGGCCTGTAAGATGAGTACACTTTTGGATGGGAACAAAGCATCCAGTTTTGCCTCCAGAGAATACCCTCCTTCCTATGTACCTGCGGAGCATCTGGAGTGTTCAAGAACATGGGATGGGGCAGGGATACCTACATGTTCTTGGCTCAGTCCTTCCTCAGAGCACTGAAGCTTTTCAGGACGGCACATATCTCAGCACTGCAATCCGCTGTCTGTACTGCTTTCAGCGATAAATATCTCAGTACTACAGTACTACATCGCAACAGTGGTGGTGTTGATGACTGAAAAGAAGGGGAAGATACATAGCTCGAGGGGGTTCCATTTGATAAAGACCGGTCACAGCTTTGACATTAAACTTCTTGCTTCTACCACTGGGCCACGTCATGTAGGCTGAGCTCCATGACTGCTTCACTCAAATCCTCATCGAAACAACAGAATGAAACTCAATACTCATTACCAATTTATTGCCAACAAACTTGGTGTTTTAACAGAATTACAAATCCCAGTGGCAGAAAAAAACAGTTGATGTATTTTGAACACCTCGGTGCCTCAAAACCACCCAGGCTTGTTCCCAAAGACCTTTGAGGAAGCTCTACTAATGATGAGGTGTATAGGATTACTGAGGGACCCCCAAGCAATAATCCTGCACGAAGAAAGACTTCCTTTCACTGAATAAGGTCTGCCACACCAAAGCACATGAAACGAAAAGGTCTGCCTCCAAGCACAGTCACTTGCTGGTGTCTTAACTCCTACAGAAAGGATACAAGAAACTTCTCCAATTGAACAAGGACCTTTGAGGTGACCGAACTCTGACCTCAGCTGGTAACAAAACCAAAAACACAGAGGGCTGGCAAGACCTGGCAGAGATAGAGCTGAGAGTCAGGATTTAATAGTGCTCCCAGAGGGGAGATTCAGCTGATTAGAAACATCCTAATCTTCTCTCTCCGTGTATATTAAAGGTCAAGAAGTAGGATCAGATATTGGCAGCACATGAAAAAACAACTCAGTTGAGCAAAAGACCTTCACAAAGACGTTTCATACCTTCACATTAAAATTTCCTGCAAAGCCTTATTTAACTTTACCTCTGTCTAGGGAACACATCTGAGCTAAAAGTCAAGAGACCATTAGATTAGGACAGGAAAGAAGAACATCACAATCCTACCTCCCACCCCAAAAACTTCTGCCTCCAGTCAGTGCCTCATAATGAGCAGGAGTTCACAAGCATCAGTTGACTGCAAACATGACAGATAAGCAGGTCTCAGAAGTACAGCAGCCCAACACAGAGCTTCTCTAGCAGTTCTCTGGAGTCGCACAAGCTCCCCAAAAGGGGTCATTAAAGGATACTTGTTGGATCACATTAACAAACAGCAGCCTGTATCAACAACAAAATACTGGCAAGCTGCAAAAAAGCTGTTAAACTTGCTCTAGGATTTTCTGCTCAGCTCTGAAGAGATGTTGGCATCGCAATAAATCTATAAATCATAACTCATACTCCTGGTCTCTGCTGGAAGCCTGTAATCTCACGTTGCCTTCTTACCTCAGGCTGACCTGGCTGATAGAACACCGTGGTTGGGACAGGATGAGGGTGTCCTTCTGCCAATATCCTTCAGAGCTTGACAGCAATGACAAATCCCCATAAAAACCATAATAACAACAACCAGAATGAATGAACCACACAGAAACTGTTTATAAGGGAGACAGATGCTGTGAAAAAAGGATTCTGGCTCTTCTAGATCCTTTTTTCCACTTCTAAGAATTGAACAGCAAATTTCTCGCTGCTGTCCCCACAAAACAGGTGTGCAGAGTGAGGTTAGCCTTGCAAAGGTGCTACAGTCAGTCTTCCTTTTAAAGAAATAACTTTTCCTCAAGTTGTGTGGAATGAAGAAGGCCTCATTTATAGCCATAGTTTTGGGACAGTAACCATGTTATCTCCAAGCAAGACCTGGAATCCAAACCACCAATAGCTGCGTTGAAGCCACATGAAGCTACCTTCAAAAATGATCAAGGAAATCTGTGGGTCCAGATTCCAGTTTCTTGTGGCTGTACTTTTATAAACAGATTTAAATTCAGTGGCTGACTGGCCAACCAAGAGCACAGAATTCAGCAGTGAGAAAGAAGGAGATCAGCACCTGAAGCCAGCACAGGTTGGTTAGCAATCCTGACTTATGTCGTACACCTTAGCCATAAGTAGAAGACTCCTGCTGGGTACACTCCGCTCCTGAAGGGGACAATATGTCCAGAGGCATTCACTAAATACTTCAAGGTGCAAGAACCAGCTCACCTCATTTACATGGATATTAAAATGTAGTGAAAACCAGGCTAAAGGAGGCAGAGGAAGGAAAAAAAAAATATAAGGAACTGCTTACAGACAATTCCAGCCCAGAGGGGAGATGAAATACCTTCGATTTCAGTGTGAGAGCATTAGGGCAGCAGTTGGGAGGCTCTATCCTGTTACTGCGTTCACTGCTGCTCAGCGAAGTTCTGTGCTTGTTTTTTCTCCATGCACTTTACAGCAAGAGAAGACTGACTCCAAGAATTGTGCTGGGGTTTGGTGTTAGTTTTGCCTTGCAGAATTTTTCTGGTTTGGTTCTCACCCATTAGAAGAGGCAGATATATGGGCTTTTACCTTTATTACACAAATTCCACAGTATCTTTTCATCTGGTATGCATTATTGCCGGGATATATATGAAGTACCAGGCCTTTTTAAAGCGCTGTAAAAGAGCTATTTGAACTCTCATTCCATTCCTACATATCTTTATACAATTAAAAACAGTTGACTGTTCCATTTAGAAAAAATAAGTGACAATGCAAGCAAAGTGCCTTTCGTTCTAAATAAATTAGCCACTTTGCTTAGTTTACCTCAATTTCTTAATGACAGAAGCTCAGGTGATCAAACTCTTCCTGTTCCCGTCAATCTCTTTTTACCCCCTCCAGAAATTCCAAGTGCAAGGCATTTGCTGACACTCAACCGAATCCAGCAGGGGAGGGAGGCCCCCAAAACACTGCGATAATTAGTGAAAACAGGAGGATGTGGAGAGACTCTAAGTGCTCTGAATAACGACAAGGCTGTGGACAGATCTCAGCAGAAAACCGCCATGGAGAAAGATCTCAGAATTGCCTCAAACGCAAACAGAAGTTTCAGTTCCAGCTGAAACCTTCCCAGACACCAAAGTTAGCATGGGTCCATTGCAAAAGTCACATTTTTGGAGCCCCAGTTGTGAGGCCTGGTTTAATTCTGCATTTCAGATGAGCCCCAAGTCACCGCCAGTTGACATGATGTGTTGCCGTCACTGTTTTCTTCTTCTACAGCAAGCAGAGACTGGAGCAGAGCGGAGCACCATGGCCAGTCTGACCTGCTGCCACATGCTGCTACCATCCCAGCTGCCTTAATTAGAAACAAAATCCTGCAGGTGAAGGAAAAAAGGCTGTTTTCTGTGTAGGGCCTGGAGCACAAGAGCTGTGAAACACAGGAGCCCATCTGCATGCCCCAAACAACATCAGTGCCACACTATTCACGATCCTCTCTTCTAGGGAGAAGAGCTGTCTTACAGGATGTCTTGGGTAAAAACCAGCATGGAAGCACCTGTGTTCTTCTGCTTGCACCCTCTGCCTCTCCCACTGCAAGACCTTTTAAGTAATGCAGGTACCTCGTGCACCTTCTTTCCTACCTGCTCCATTAGTTCCTCAGCACCAGCCACCCCAGGCACTGAGCAAGCAGGAGTCCTGGAGAAAGAGTCCATCATCACCTGTCAACAAGTAGCTACAAGTGCAGAGAAATTTATGGACCTCCCGGCGACTGCCCCATGCATCATAGAACCACAGAACTGTGTAGGCTGGAAAACACCTTTAAGACCGACTCCAACACTTCCCCTACACTGCCAACTACACCACTAAACCATGTCCCTGAGTACAACATCCATATATCTGTTAAATCCCCCAGAGATGGGGACTCTACCACTGCCCTGGGCAGCCTCTGTCAGGTCTTTGGAACACTTTCTGTGAAGAAATTTTTCCTAGTATACAATCTAAATCTCCCCTGGTGCAACTTGAGGACATTTCTTCTCATCGTATCATTTGTTACTTGGGAGCACAGCCCAGGATCCACCTCGCTCCAATCTCCTTTCTGGGAGCTGCAGGGAGCCATGAAGTCTCCCCTCAGCTTCCTCTTCTCCAGGCTAAACAATCCCAGTTCCCTCAGCCATTCCTCATAAGACTTGCTCTCCAGACCCTTCCCCAGCTCCGCTCCTCTTCTCTGGATGCACTCTACCCCCTCAATATCTTGCTTGCCACAAGGGGATTTGGCTTGCCACCCAAATCTCAACACAGGATTTGCAATGCAGCCTCACTGGTGCCAAGCACTGGGGGACAATCCGTACCCTGCTCCTGCTGGTCACCCCATGGCTGATCCAAGCCAGGATGCTGGTGGCCTTCTTGCCCACCTGGGCCACTGCTGGCTCATGTTCAGCCATGGTCAACCAGCTCTCTCAGGTCCTTTTTTGACAGATAGCTTTCCGGTCACTCTTCTCCAAGCCTGGAGCTGCACAGGGTTGCTGCAGCAGAGCTGCAGGATCTGGCACTCAGCCTTGTTGAACCCATCAATCAGGCTTGCATCATCCCTTGCCTGCCTCATCCCTAGCCCCTCTCTCCCTTTCGGCTATATGGGTTTAATGATCCAGTTAGGGTCACCTCACAGCCCTCCTCCTTGGAGGTAAACAGGATTTCTCTCCTCTAACCTGCCATTCATTCGCACAAAAAACGTAATTCTATCTGGTTATTAAAACTGGCTGAGATTAGAGAGTCAGCAGTATCTTCCTTCTGCAAAATGG
Source organism: Coccyzus lansbergi (assembly GCA_033558105.1). Classification (NCBI taxonomy): domain Eukaryota; kingdom Metazoa; phylum Chordata; class Aves; order Cuculiformes; family Coccyzidae; genus Coccyzus; species Coccyzus lansbergi. The sequence goes on along the minus strand of JAUMJK010001518.1, from coordinate 60,941 downwards.
GCTTGAACTAAGGCTGAACAGGTAGCTTTAGCTACAGCACCTGAAAACTCTAGGAAGACTGGAAAACCCCATTCCAGCCTTAACACCCTGCACAGTGTCTCTTACCAGTTCCAAGATCACCTGCACACTGCAGGAGGATCTCACTCTCCTCCCTGTCACTGCTCCAAAAGCCCTTTTTCTGCTGAGTGCCTTCGCTGGAAGATGTGAGAAGAGAGCCAGCTCACCTAATGATAAGCATCAGAGAGTCCACCATCATCATAATTTTGAGTTGAAAGAGAGGAGATTTAGTTTAGATACTAAGAAGAAATGTTTTTCTGTGAGGGTAGGGAGGCCGTTGCCCAGAGAAGTCGTGGCTGCCCCATCCCTGGATGTGTTCAAGGCCAGGTTGGATGGGGCTTGGAGCCCCTGATCCAGTTGGAGATGTCCCTGCCCATGGCAGGGAAGTTGGAACTGGATGGGCTTTAGGGTCCCTTCCAACCCAAACCATTCCATGATTCTATGATCATCAGCAACAACAAGTGCAGCTTCCAGTCTCTGAAGTCTTAGCCATGAGTATCATCAGAGCAAATCCACTTTTCAGGTACTCTGGCTGCCAAAACTTTAAACCATCCACTACAGAGCTCGTGCAAGTCTCATAAGCTGATAATTTAATCGAGTTGGACAGATTCTCACATGGACAGCATGAAGCATGTTCAAGTTGCCACTACGTCCCTCCCACCTCCAGCGTTCCCCTTGCCAAACGATACACCCTCGCTTCAAAGTCAGAAAGCTGGAAGGTTATCAATGAAAAGTAAATTGTAAGACTCTGACATGAGCAAAACAATGTTATTTCCTCCCGCTCTGTTTTTGCTAAAATTTGCCAAAATAATTCAGCCTCAGGCAGAATCCCAGTGTGGAAGAACACCAAAGAACACAGTCTGATAAAGATATGAGCAACTACAACAAAGTTTTATATAATGGGAAGTGTTAGGCAATCGTGACTACAGCCACCACCACCAGCTCTGCCTGTATGGTAAATGAGAGATATTTTAGCATTGCTTTAAACCCCCCCTGCAAAGCTACGACGAGTCTGTAACGTGAGTCAGAACATCCTTGGCACACATTTCGATCGTCAAGTTGATGAAACCACCCATCCCCAAACCTGTGTGTGAAACCTGTAGATGAATTAATCAAAACATGCAGGAGCTTGTGACACCGAGTTCTGAGCCTGCACATTTGCATCTGCAGTTGGGAGGCTCTTGCATGACGCAACATGACAGCAGAGACTCCGCTGCCAACTTTTGCTGCCAGGACCTCAACAGAACCAAGGGAGAGAACAGTATTTGCCAGCAGTTCCTATTCTAGGACTGATCCTTCTGGACTATGTGTAGATCTGCAGGACAATGCTTCACACTGCAAGTAAGTGAGCAAAGAGAGACTCGTCTGTTTTGTGTGCGCATGTTGCTAACACAGCAACTGCTCAATGGCAGCATCTTCTCTGCTCAAGATCACAACAGATGTCTGTGTATGCTGCAGACACGCGCCCGTTGTGCAGCTTTAAGGAAATAATAAATGGTATTATGAATTCATAGAACCATGGAACAGTTTGGGTAGGAAGCGACCTTAAAGCCCATCCAGTTCCACCCCTTCCATGGACAGGGACACCTCCCATTGGATCAGGGGCTCCCAGCCCCATCCAGCCTGGCCTTGAACCCCTCCAGGGATGGGGCAGCCACCACTTCTCTGGGTAACCTGGGCCAGGGCCCCCCCACCCTCATCACAGAGAATTTCTTCCTAATGTCTAATCTAAATCTTCTCCCTTCCAATTTAAAGGCATCTGCCCTCATCATACCACTACAGGCCCTTGTAAAAAGCCTCTTCTCAGCTTTCCTGTAGCCCCTTTCAGTACTGCACACCTTAAGGTGTTTCCAGAACTTCTCTTCTCCGGGCTGAACCCCAACTCTCTCAGCCCATCCTCACAGTAGAGATGCTCTAGCCCTCTGATCATCTTTATGGTCTCCTCTGGACCCATTCCAAGACTTCCACATCCTTCTTACATTGGGGATTCCAGAACGGGACACAGTACTCCAGGTGGGGGTCTCACAAGAGTGGAGTAGAGGGTGATTGTTGATGACTTGTGAAGATCCTCCACGTGCAGGATCACTTCCATTACTTGCCTGTGAGCACCGAGTAGACTGCCTGGTGGGACTGCCTGCCAAAGGGCTGTAATTCCCGACCTCCACATCTTCCACCTCACAACTGCTCTCAGAAGTCTATCTCAGTCCAGATGAGCCATCAGAATAATTAATCAGGCTTCTTTCTCCAGTAGAAAGGAAATGAGCTTTCCCAAGCAGCTATTTCCCGACACTAACCTTGGAAATCTCCCCCGTTAGGGTTTATTCTATGGGAAAAGTTAGGGAACAGGTTGGGACAAAGAAATACCTACACATTTCCTTGACTGATGCCAACCCCAGGAGATCAGGAGGCTACACATGTCTGTGAGTAGCTGCCTCTGGATCAGGAAAAAGAATCTTCACTTACTTTGGAAATGCAGTTGCAACTGAAAAACGTTTGGGGGGACTTTATTCCTAGCTGCAAGCTGAGGAGATATGGGATCATAACAGTTGTCAGGACACTCGCTGCACATGAAGAGCTGGGCTTCCTTTTGGGAAAGAGGCCATTGCTGAGGAAGAATTCTGTCTTCCTGGTAGCTCAGGGCAAGTTCATTTAAGTGATAGAACTCTGATGCTGACATTCACACTAGGTAGTGAATGTTATGCTATTATGTGATGTTATAACATCACTCATTTACTGTATAGATAAGAATCCAGAAGAGTGAATACACTCCCAGGACGGTGCCTGCTCAGCTGCTGATCTTAAGAGAAATGTTTCCATCAGTCCTAAAAAGGACCAAGGACCATGATTCGATCAACAGGACAGGATGCGTTGGTGATCATCAGATGTTACAAAATCTTATCTGATCCTGATCAATGCCACCTTCCCAAGTGACAAGCAATAGCAGGCCAAGGTCACCTGCTTGGCTGAAACTTGAGCAGCCAAGAAAGGCATAGGAAAGAGATCACTTCAAACAAAAGTCTGAAACGTGTGGAACTTTTAGTTCTAGAGTAAGAAAAGATTTTGACCCACTTTCAGATTTTAAGTCCTTCTCTTAAACAAAAGCAGCTGAAGTTTAAATGAGCCAATTCTGCAGATCATTACACTGCTCTTACACAATTCCTTCTAATCCCTGAAGTGTGGAAGATGTGCCAACGCCGACCCAGGCACATCTTTGTCATTTCAGCTGGACTTCCAGCCTTTCCACTGAAGATTTCATTACACTAAACCATTCTTGACAAATACCAAACACTAAGATCTCCCAAATATTTATTGTAATTTCTTTGGCCCTGCTATCACAAGTGGCTAAATTCCCCTTCTCAGTTGGAGAGCTATCTAGAACAGAGGTCTTCAAATCTTTCAGTCTAATAAACATCACAAAGGCTCATGAGCCCCTACAAGTAGTAAGGCAGAGATTGTTTGTGCCACAAAAGAAACAAAAATGACCAGCCATCCCCTGCTGGCTATTCTCCTCCTCTAAGAACTTGGTCTAATCCCCTCCACCCTACAGCCCTTAAAAAACAATGCACTGAGGAAAGGGAGAAACTGCTCTGCATACTGATTCCTCCCCAGCTTGGACTTGGCTCCTGGAGGACCACTGCCAGCCAACTGCTTGGAGCAGCCCCCTCTGAGATGCTGTGCTAAGGCAGAAGGTTGCTTTTCATCCCTCTGTCTTAGAGACTGCCCAAAGAAACCATCAGGCTGGTTTCAGCTCTTCAGGGCTTAGGCAACAGCAGATTCCCACAACCTCTTAGGGTCTCCAAAGCTCAGCAGATAAAAGGGCTGTGGAGCAGCCTCAGCTCCTACCAGCTCTCTGAGACCCTCCCTGAGCCAGCCCAAGGAGCAACTGGAGCTTGTCCAAACATCCTGGGGAGAAGTCAGAGGATGCAGTCTAAGGAGGACTTTTATATTTCTATTCCAACGGTCAAGGTGCTACCACAGCACCCTTTGGGTGAAGAGGTACACATGCTCGCTAATAAGCCACACAGGGAGCAACAAGATAGCAAGGGAAAGGGGGAAGATGGGCCAGAAACACCGTTACAGCAACTCTCAAAGCTGCCCCTGTGTGCTCAAGCATGCCAAGGCCAACTCTGCAAGTCCTGGTGTCTCTAAAAGAAGCCACAGGTGAGAAGGTAACATTAACCTATTAAATAAGGTTTTACTGCTGCTGATGAGCTGGGACATGCAGAACATGTGTTGCAGGGAACATAGCATGATTTTATTAGCAAACACAAAGCCATTCACGCAGAGTGGCCCAAATGGGATGGGTTGAATTAAGAGAACAATAGCAGCTCATCAGATGGCCCTTTCCTTCACATATGTCTTCAACTTACTACGCTAGTGAATACTTAGAGCGACTTGGAAATACAGTTTCATCTGAAGAGCCTCACGTTATTAACACATTAGATTAAAATCAAAATAATTGCAAACATAACCTATTCCTGATGCTGTGTATTAAATGGCTAAATCGAAACCATCAGCACTCAGCCTGCCTCCACCTCTTTTGGAACCTCACTTGTGATCAAGCGATTCTCTGACCAGCTTAGCCCAAGCTAGCAGCCTGCAGCTCTGCTGAGACTAAACGTGATGGTCATCCCACACTACACACAACATGTGGATCACAGGAGAGGTGCGGACCCCTCAAGCTATCCAGGGGGAGATGTACTCTGGGCTTAGACCAATCTGAAAGGGAAAAGAACTCCATGTTCTGTCACAAGCTAATGCTAACCACATTTCAACCTCGATCACGGATTCCAGCTCCCCAAATAACAAAACAATAGGCACCGAAGAGGAAAAGTGGAAACTGCTGCTTGGGGAAACTTGCCATGACATGCTGGCTGGAAGTGTGCTGGGACTAAATCCTGCTGCAGCCGGGCTGGAGCTCAGCACGCCATGGCAGCCCGCGGGAAAGGCAAGGTTGGCTTCCCTCTTTTGGAGCTGCCTGTTGGTCTGTCTGCCTCTCTCCTCGTTTCATCCTCCGCTCTCCTTGCAGTGCTCAGGCGATGCACGGTGTTTATGCTGCTCACTCACCCCAGGGTGAAAGGGATGAGAAAAGATGAGCAGAAGAGACGGGGACAGCATGGAGGTGGGTTTGGGAAGGAGAGACTTCAAAAGTCACCCAGTGGGCTCCGGCTCTGAATGTCCTTGCAACGGGCACCCCTGCAGTGACTTTTGGATCTAGAGCTGCCCCAGTCATCTTTTATGTCTAACCATTTTTTTTGCTTTGCAAAACAAGCAGGTAGGTGAGCAGAGATGCTGCTGCTTTAAAGCCAGCATGAGGAACAGCCTGCCTACTGTTCATGGCTTAAATTACAGATTTGCCACAGGACACCGGTACAAATGATAAGGCAGCAGCTCCCTGGCTTAACCTTTGTCAAATAATTCTTAATCTTCTCCAAGATTAGACTTTTGTTCTTCTTAACTGCCAGCCCAACAACATGCCACCTAGACCGCAGGGGGCCAGGCCCACAGACACAAATTAATTACATCAGCTGTAATTCACACCTCTGGATGCTTTTGAAGCCACTCGTTAAATGCTTTTGCATAAGGCAGTTGTGGGAAAAAAAAAATCCTAGTAGTGTGTCACACTGAAACACAGATTTCTGGTCTGGAAGGAGCACTACACAGATTCAACTCTTATATCCCAGTGGCTGAATTCAAACAGATGAAGCTTGTTTTAGTGCTGGTCTATCAACTCAGAGTCCAACCGGTCGCCTCTAGGATCTGCAATAGCAGCAATAAAACTGCCACGGTATGAGCTCAACTCACCATTTCATCTGTCCACACCCCGGAATTCGGCCCTTTCCCCCACAAGGGCTCAGAGACAGAGGAGCTTCCTAGCTGCTGTGGATGGATGTCCCTGCCTGACATCCAGCCACACCAGATGGAAGATGAAACTTCACTAAAGATGATGTTGTTCCTTGAGGGTTGGAAAATCCTCCATCGTAACACAAACCATGATATTTCACCCCCCCAGCTAAGAGAGCAGGGACCTCCAAACACCACCACTCCACAAACCAGAAACAAGAAGTGGTTCAGCTACATACAGCAACCTTTGCAATATGACCTTGAGGTGAGCAACACTGCTGCTGGTGAGCATCTGGAGAGCGAGCTTGGCGCCACCGTTTCGGCATCGTCATTCTGGCCAGCAGTGGTAGAACAAGGCCATATAATCACACAGTCATTCCCACTGCTCAGCACCCAACAGAGAAGCATCGATTCACAAAATCATAGAATGGCTTGGGTTGGAAGGGATGTTCTTAAAGACTATCCAGTTCCAATCCCCCCGCCATGGGCAGGGCCACCTTCTACTGGATCAGGTTGTTCAAAGACCCATCCAACCTGGTGCTGAACACCTCATAATTCAGTCAATCCCATGCTGGTGCCGCATAGCTTAAAAGGGAGAAGGACAAAAACATTTTCCTATAATCCACTGTTAAGAAATTGCAGAGCTGCTCAATTTTATTTGAGAAAGACAATTCCCCATCACATGGGGTGATGGCTGCAGCAAGGAAGAAACCTGAGCAGTCGGCACTGCTGAAACCATGCTGATCCTGACCCTAATCTGCACAGCAACAACTTCCAAAGGGAAATCTCCATGTTTCAGTCTTCTCTCTGCTTCCTTTATGCTCCTTCAGCCTGGGGGCTACAGAGACAGAAAACCCACCAGCAGCTTCATGATAGATGGGCAAAACCTTTATGTGTACCACATCGCCCCTACCCAGAGGCTTGATGGGGGTGACAGTGGTCCTAAGCTCATCCCTCCAGAATGACATGTCAGAAATGCTGGTGGTTTCCTGCCTCCCAGCCAGCAGGTGACAGGGGCAGGACGAGGTAGGGAGAAGTTTTAGCCATTTTTGCAAGCTCAGTAATCCTACAGCAATCAAATGCTGCATAAAATCGACCTCCAAACCAATTAGAAAATTAAAAACCAATCCAACAAGGTCTAATTACTTAAGATAAAACCACCACTTATCTCCCAAATGATTTTCCCTGACCCTTCGGTGTATGGCAGCTCTCCTCTGAATAAAAAAGTGAGCTATTTACCCAGGGTGGGATTTCCTGAGGGCCTGTAGGTGTGTCGACGCAAGGTCAGTAAAGGAGAGAGGTTTGGGATTTTTATTTTAAATCCAAGAGCTACAGCTTGGAAAAGCTGGCAAGCGAGCTTTCACGCCCTCAGATTACCCTCCTGGTCTGCAAAAGAAGCAAGAAACTGAAAGTCAAACACAGGCCGAGAACAAATGTTCCAAGTTAAATACGTTAATCGATTAGATAATTAGAGTGAAAATGCTGCTCGGTGCCCCCAAAGAGGCCGGTAGAGGTTGGTGGGGGAGACGTGGCAAAGCTGCAGAGAGGACAGCTGAACTCCACGAAGCATCGAGGTTATGTGGTGGTGAAGTGTTAAGACGTGTCAGAAAATAAACACCCTTTCTTGAACTGGGGATTTTAAAGATCAAACAGAGAAAGGCAGCTCCTAGGCCTCCGTCACGGATCAGAGCTGTGCCTTTCCCCCAGAAATCCACAGTTTGCATCCTGGAGCAACAACCCAGCGCATACACAGGATCTACCTCCTCCAGACCTTCCACAAGCAAGCTGCTTTCGACAAGAGGGAATTCTTTGGCATGGCAACCTCACTGCTCTCTGCAGCTTCCTGAAAGGAGGTTGCAGTGAGGTGGGTGTTGATCTCTTCTCCCCTGTAACAAGTGATAGGATGAAAGGAAATAGCCTCAAGTTGTGTCAGGGGAGGTTTAGATTGGATATCAGGAAAAAATTAATTACTGAAAGAGTGGTGAAGCATTGGAAGAGGCCGACTAGGGCAGTGGTGGTGTCCTTATCCCTGGAGGAATTAAAAGAACGTGTATTAGTGGCACTTCAAGACATGGCTTAGTAGGCAACACGATTCTATGGTGAAGTTCTCCACGCGTGCAGGGATCATGAATGGCTAAGTGAGTTGGGGTTGTTTATCCTGGAGAAGAGGAGGCTGAGGGGAGACCTCATTGCTCTCTTACAACTACCTGAAAAGAGGATGTGGAGAGGAGGGAGCTGGGCTCTTCTCCCAAGTGACAGGGGACAGGATCAGAGGGAATGGCCTCAAGCTCCGCCAGGGGAGGTTTAGGCTGGACATTAAGAAAAAAATTTTCACAGAAAGGGCCATTGGGCACTGGCAGAGGCTGCCCAGGGAGGTGGTTGAGTCACCTTCCCTGGAGGTGTTTAAGGGACAGATGGACGAAGTACTGAGGGATATGGTTTAGTATTTGAATAGGAATGTTTGGACTCAATGATCCAGTGGGTCTTTTCCAACATGATGATTCTATGATTCTATGCAGCACCAAGCCCAGGTAAGGAGGATGACCACCTCTCCCTGCAGACGTAGCCTGTGGACCATCACAACTAGAACACCACCACAACTCCAACACAAGGCCAAACTCTTTCTCTGCACAGACTGGAAAGAATCCCAGCAATTTCAATGCCAGCAATCTCCCTGCCTGCCACCTCCCATGGATTTTTGGTGCGGCTCTTCGACCCTGCCAAAAGCTGGCTCGATACCTGGCAAGAGCAAGTTATTTTGAACATTTCCTAACGGTGGTGTTGTTCTGTGCCGAGGCAGAGTGTCAGGAGTAAAGAAAGCAGTCGTTGAGTTAACTCTGTTTTACTCGGCAAGTGGAATGGATTTCATCACCCCCTACAAGTCCATTCTGTTTTCTATTTATACCGCAGCCATTTGGTGCAGGAGTCGGGAGCAGCAGGAACAGGTGATGTAATGCACTGTACAAACAGCATTCTGTTCATACAGTGGGAAAACAGAGAGCATTCTCTTGGTTTCTTTGATCACACTTAAAACAATCAGATTAGAAGTCACAGATAACCCAATACATGCTGGAGATGAAAGGACTCTGGAGAAATAAATCACCCAAAGTTAGATATTAAGCAAGATTTCTCTCTCAACAATCAACTTATCTGCAGAGAGAGGAGGAATGACCATGTGGTTTCAAAATCCTGCCAGGCATTTTATTTATTTTTATAATACCATAAAGCTACTCCACCCACTTTTTCAGAATGAACGTTGCATTACACAACACATCAAAGGGCCTTTATGGCCTAAATTAAGCAATAAAATAGTTGAGATGGTGCGTTATGCTGAAAATTGGCCAGCGCCTGGTGCCTGGTGAGATGGGAGGTGAACACTGTGTGTTCAGAGCACCTGAAGAAAGCTCAGGGCAGCATGGCCTGGGGTGGCAAAGTGTTTGACACTTGCATTTAACAGACCAAAGCAAAGTCTGAGACCTTTCAGTACCCACTGTAGCCCTCTCTTGCCCTGGAGACGATACCAACCTAAGGCACAGCATGGGATATGAGTGCTGGCACGAATAGCTGCTGCATGAATAGGATATGGTCCTTCACACCCATGACCTTTTAAAGTTCAGTTTATAGACAAGGCTCTGTTGGAAGCTGTGGGATTTGTGGATGTGGTTCTCCCATTTTGGCAGCAAGCTGGAACCTGGGAAAAGGAGATAGGAAAACCCAGCGGGGGAAGCTGTTGGTAGGTCTGCAGCACAGCCACACTTCCCACCATCTCTTCATGCCCTGCCTCTCCCACCTTGATCAAAACTGCACATAAATAATAGAATCATAGAACAACCAGGTTGAAAGAGAACCACCGGATCATCAAGTCCAACAGTAAATATGTAAATCACATATAGATCACGTAAATCACAATGAATTAAAGCACCACTTGAAATGTTTTCTAGCTTGCGAGCATTTTTAATTGAAAAATAACCAGAAGATAGGCTACGTAAGAGTGATGTGTCAGTGCTAAGTGTTTATTTTCCAGTTCTGCTTCATGTCCTTACACAGAAAGGTGAAAGACAAGAGGCTATCAAGACAGGAAAAAATTGGTAGCTCCACCACTCTGCAGCAGAGCTGGGGCAGAGTTTCCACTGGAACAGCTTGAGAGGCAAAAGAAAAGTCAACTTGCAGCGAGACATGAGTTGGCGGGTCCCACACACCCTGATGTATGCGTGTCCTTCCCTTCCTGCTTTCAAAACAGGGCTTATTAAAAAAAAAAAAAGTAATTAATTTGGATCCTATCATGATTTTCTGCAGCCTGACTCATAGTGTTTGATCTCCTAAGGCTGGCGAAAGGTGTTTGAGCCTGCCCTCAGAGCCCCCGGCGCTCCAGCCAAGCACCAACAATGACTAGACAGACTTCAGCGCCACTCCTTCCATCTATCAATAGAGTCACTGTTGGACGAGCTGACTCACCACTCTCCCCGAGAACTGTTCGGCACCAGTTCTCCATCAAAAGAGAAAAAATAAAACTAAATAATTCTATGTTTGCAGAGAGCTAGTTTAGCAAGAAGAGGGGTTTTATTTTAAGGTTTTGTTTTTAGGACATTCCTCCAGAGGAAGCCTGTGCTGTTGCCGCTTTTGTGCGGCAGCATCAAGCATCAGGCAGGCGCTCCTGGAGGACACTCCCAGGTGGCTCTTGCCTCTAAGTCCATGCTCTAAAGGCACAGCAAGGAGGACATTTAAACTTATAGACCACATGTAAGGAAAACACTTGTACACAAAAGTTCTGGTCACCCTCAGGTATGGGAGCTGAATTCGTAAACCAGCTTGACTTGGCACAGCATCTTCCAGGGCTGCAGCAGGCAATGAGAGGGCTTTTCATTTTCCATTTACACCTCGCCACCCACTTACACTGAATGTAAAACCTCAGACTTGCTTCATTGATCTACATTACATCTTCCTCTGCCTCTCCCCAGAGCTGTGCTTGGGCTCACGCAGCCTAACCCGGGTAGAGATGAAGGAGGGGCAAACATGCCCAGCCTGAAATGTCTATTGCTGCTGTAAAACATAAAACCCACCCAGAACTACAACAAAGAAATCCCCAATAAGGTCTAAGTTCAATGAAGTTATAATGTTTAATGCCCCAGCAAGGACAGATGCAGCTTGGTAAGAAGGAGACAATGACAGTTTCAGCATGAGCAAGCATGACATGAACCCAGGGAGACAAGTTTACAGGTAGACCTTGGCCATATAACACACCCCTAACCAAGTCACCCCAGCATCCCAGACCCACATTCCCCTGGTCCTAGAGGAACGTCAACACAGTTGGGTCAAGAGCAGCTGAGTAGCAGCAGTAAATGAGAGACAAGGGCCAATTCCCTGTGCAGACATGTACGACTGGGACAAGAGATCGTTCTAGTCCACAGCAGATCCAAGTTCAGCACGGCCATTCGAGACCAATTCTCTGCTCTAGATCCAGGTACTATCACACACTCATGAGAACTAGGATTCTCTGTATCTATCAGCTTCAGGCTGCTAAGATTTAATTATCTGATTTATCTAGGGTTTTCATGAACATCAGCAAGCTCTACCACATCCGTATTTAAGCAATTAATTCCAATTCAGACCATTCCTTCTGAAACTTCACGCAATAAGTCAGAGTGAAGAGATGCCACTACATTGCTAAGAAGCAGGTAGCTGTCTGAAGAGTCTTTTAGAAAAGAATAAACCAGATTTGTGCACAACAAGACAAAGACGTGGATCTGTTGGAGCGAGTCCAGATGAGGCCATGGACATGATCCGAGGGCCTGAGCACCTCCCACCCAAGGACAGGCTGAGAGAGTTTGGGTTTTTCAGCTTGAAGAAGAAAAGGCTCCGGGGTGACCTTAGAGCAGCTTCCAGTGCTGAAAGGGGCTCTGGGAAAGGTGAGGAGGGGCTCTTGATCAGGAAATGCAGTCCCAGCATCCTAGGAAGGAATGTTTTGCTGTGAGGGTGGGCAGGCCCAGGCTACCCAGAGCAGGGGTGGCTGTCCCATCCCTGGAGGGGTTCAAGGCCAGGTTGGATGGGGCTTGAACACCCTGATCCAGTGGGAGGTGTCCCTGACCATGGCAGGGGGTTGGAATGAGATGAGCTTTGGGGTCCCTTTCGACACAAACCATTCCATGATTCTATGATTCTAAAGATTTTAGGTTCTTTGAAGGCCGCCAGGACTTCACAGGAGGGACGAGTCCCAGTACAAACAAGTCACCTGATGCAATTACAAGTCATGGCAGAGTCCCCAAACTTATCTCAATCAGACACTCTTGATTTCCTGTTTGCGGCATTGACAAATAAAAAGCTCTACATTACAGGTAATTATACTTCACAGAGGACAACAATTAAGAAATAGCCAATTACATTTTACAAGCTCAGGATAATCAAAAGCTTCCTCAAATATCTAGAGTTGCAATAAGCACTTAGAAATGGCAACTCCCAACAAATTGCAGGTAATTTAGAGCAATCCACACAGATGACATATTTTCCTATCTGTGCTTAAAACCTTCAAACTCAGTTCTGAAAAACAGGGCAGGAGTTCCTGGAATGTATCACTGCCGATTTCTATAAATAGCACCCTGCCCATTCCCACCTCCGCTGGCCTTGGAGGCGAGATGCGGGACCTTTGGTCACTGTGCTGTGAAGAGGAATTCACCACCAGGAGAACGGATGTTAGATCAGATATTTAAAACCATGGGGGATCCTATACCAGTAAACAACAACAAAAAATCCATTCCTTCTGTTATTTGAAAAAAAAAATTACTCCATTTTAATACTGCATAATTTGATTTAAGCCTTGTAGTTTTTAAAGGAACAGCCACCTGCTGTATTTGTAACCCAATGCTCTAACTCCCACACAGTCAATGCACGAGAACCAGGACTAAACAATGAATTAAAAATCATTCAGTGACCGAGAGGAAAGATACCTTTCTCTTTTTTCAAACATTAACCTTTTGATCTGGAGTTTTTAAAACACCCCTAGAAGTGCAGAGGAGGATAGATGGACAAGGCTATGATCTAGCCTAGATGTCTGGTACAGTGGGGCAGTTTCATCCCCCACTTCTGATGCTTTTTTTCTGTGAGGTGGGGGGGAAATGCTTTTTCTTGCTTACGTGGCTTGGGTTGCTGGAACTAAATTTCTATCTCAGAGCAGGGCTCTTGTATTGTATTTCATGACTATTCGCAGTGATGCCTCCCTGTCTCCTGGCCACCAGTCCAGCTGTTGGTGCCATTACTTCAGCTGTAAGAGCTTATGAATTCCTGCAGGGCTTGTTGGTGGTTAAAAGCAGATGCAGTACTTCAGACACACGCGTGACAGATGAGGACACGCTTGGCAGTTAACTAAGAACTAGATCTTAGGAAGAAATTTTTCACTGTGAGGGTGGTGAGGGCACTGGCACACGTTGCCCAGAGAAGTCATAGCTGCCCCATCCCTGTCCAAGGCCAGGTTGGACGGGGCTGTGAGCAACCTGATCCAGTGGGAGGTATCCCTGCCTGCAGCATAAGGCTCAGAACTGAATGGGCTTTAAGGTCCCTTCCAAACCAAACCATTCCATGATTCTAGGATTCCAGAGAACTAAAATCACAGAGGTATTAGTTGGAAGGGACCTCATAAGGAGCAGAACAGTCCAGCCTCCAGCTTGAGTTGCAACTGCTGTCCACACCAGGTAAGGTGGCCATGGCTGAGGCACCTACTGAGAACATCAATGTCTTAAGAAACCTAGTGAGAAAAGTAAAATCATGATCAGCTGTGGTGAGATACTGGAACAGCTTTTTCTGATCTTGCATCATAGGGACCACGGGAAGAGCAAGAAGGAAAGATTAACCCAAGGAAAGTCAACAATGGGCTTAGAAGAGCTGGGACAAGCTTTAACACACCTCTCCAAGAGATGACACACCTGTTTTGTCCATATGGGAAGTCGGAAATAAGAGGGATAGTGAAGTACTAATAAGGCACTCTTGAAGTTCTTGGAGGGCACCCTGACCTCAAACAGCTCATATGGTCAGCAGGTCCCCAGCCAACATGGGGTCACATCATCTATCACCTACACCACTCCACCTCCCCAAGCTTGGATCACCGCAGGTCACAGACCACTGGTGTTATTTCCCCACTGTCCTCCCCTCCTTCCCTGCTATGACACTGCCACTCTGATGCTGCCCATCTCCTTTCTCACCTTAGCACCTCAGAAAGATTTCCCACCCCTGAAAGCCTGCTCTCTGGTTCCAAATTCACACTCTGATTACAGTAACCCAGAGGCAAGTGATGCACTGAGCGCTGGGACAGCAAAATGGGAAATCCAGCAGCCTAGCACAAACCAACCATGGCTGCAATGTCAGCTGGGGAGGGGGACTTAGTGCAGAAGGGTCCATGTAGGAAAGGGAGAGCTTCTGGAAACCTTTTTAGCAGCCAAAGGGATTGACTGTTTCATACAGAGTTTAGATTTGCAACATTAACTGCTGACCCTAAAAAGCAGGAAACATTTCAAACTCTATGCCTACCACAAATACATTGGCAACAACGTAGATAGAAAGAGACCCCTCTGCTGTACTCCAGGGGTGCTCTACTTGTCCTCTGTGCCAAAGGCAGAGAAACCCGATGTTATAAACCCAGTACATGCTCAGTTATCTCTCAGGACTGACTGCAATCCTGTCTGACAAACCTGCCCATTTCATTAAGTTACTACCTACACGAGTCAGATAATTTCAGATGCTTGCCCTTGCAATCCTGATTTTGCCTGCTTGGCCTATCAATGTGTGCGTATACCATTCAAAGAGGAAAAACTACTTTTAAAATGTAGATTTTAAAGGAAGCACATTTTTCTTCCTTGCTAATTGCTTTCTGTGGCTTGGCAACACCTTTGTGGACAATACGTGTTCCTGCCACTACTGTCCCATCTGGAACGAGAGGTTTGGCTCCAGTCCCACCCTCTTTCTTCAGCTCAAACTTCCAGGATGATTTCCAAAACTGGAAAGTAAGAGGATTACACTCTGTACCACCTGAGGCAATACACTACATCCAAGTCCACAGCCCAAGATGGGCTACCTGGGAGGGTTTCTGTCATCTCTGCTGCCAAGTCACAGCCAGCAATTAACAAAGAAAAAGGGTTGCTCCTAGCTTGACTGCTGGCAATGTGGTTGACGTCTCCAGACAGAAGAACCTACATGAGGTGAGAGAGGTAGCAACCCATACAAAGCTGACTCAGGGCGTCACTGACAATGACCAAAACCCAGGTGACCTTGCTGAGTCTAAGGAACTGCTGCCTCACAAAGTCTATCCTACCATCGGGGAGGTAAATTCAGGGAGCTGCAGGATACATCTACCCTTCTGAGCACATGACAGAGCTGTGGGCAAGCATTTGGGAACTGCAAGGCCAGCATCTTCACCATAAAACTGGTGGGCTACTGGTTCACTACAGCTCCAACAAGCCACCTCTCCAAGACCAAGTGCCCAACACAAGTGGAGGGATAGTCAGCTTCAAGGAGAGGAGCTCTAGCACTGCATTGAGAAAGGAAACCAGATGAAGATGGAGCCAGCTGACCTTTCTGCCAAGACTGCTACAGGATCAGAAAAGCCTCCACAAGCTCTGGGCTAAAATTGCCACTGCAGGCAGCAGGACTTAGCAGCCAAGAGGACAGAACATGCTCTGGGGTTCCTGCCTTCCTCGGATTTACTCATCTCCCATCCAAGCAGTGTGATGGAGCTCGACTGGTGAACCATCCCAGGGACTGTGGGCACCCTGGTAATGCCTGGCTCAGGCATACAATGTCATTCTCCGAGATCCTTCCTCTCCTCTCCCTGCTCCACTGTAGCGAGCAAAGTGAAGGCAGTGCCAGCTGCAGAGGTATCCGTGCTGTGCCTCTTGCTGAGCCTGATGAAACTGGATGGCATTGGTTGCTTGGCAGTGACGCCCACAGCAGCATGGGCTGCCCTCCTGGCCACGTGGGCAAGCGCCCTGCCCTGCACCGATGTTATCTGGGCTGGGGAGCTGGGCAGGGTGCTACATCAGCAGAAAAACAATAAACCCCCAACCATTTTTAGTCAGTTCAGTGCAGTGCGTTTCCAACTTCTTGGTAATCACTGCGAGAGAAAAAAAGGGAAAAATGCCCCTCACACCCTAGGCTACCTTCGTCTGAAAATAAAAACACTGAGCTTTGCCCAAGTGGGCACTAAACATCGGCACCTGCAGCAGCACAAGGGAAAGGACTATACCGTAAAGCACCCTAAGACCAATGCAGGAGGTAGTTGCAAGTCTGTTATATGCAACAGAGACCACATAAAGGGACTTCACTTCTTCCCTGGACCACTATAATTCACGTATGCTGCTGGAGGGGCATAAAGAGGAGAACAGACACAGCCCATGGCTCAGCTGTGGTTGCTGCTCCCCAGCCACCTCTCACCTCTCCACCAGACACATTGGTGTATTTTTGTCATCCAACTGCTACAACCCTTGCCACCAGAAAGCAAATCCACTTGGCAGAGTTATTAAACCAGCGTCAGCCTCAGCACCTAGCCTACCCCAGTGCCAGCCACTGCTAGGACTGGTTCCACCTTACCCGTGCAAGGTCTGGAGATGGAGAGGCTCGCAGAGACAGAGATGTGCAAGGATACTGTGCAAGATATCTGACGGGATACAGATCTGGAGTGCTCAACACCAACAAACTGCTGAGCCAGGCATTTACTCAGGTGTATAAACATCAGGGATGGCAAACGTCAGCCTTGCAGGAATTCTCCTCCAAAGCTTAAGAATAAATTCAACATGTTTTTAAATAATTATGGATGAATCATTTGAAAAAAAAAAAAAACAACTTTCTAAATTTTATCTCCAGCTGCTGACAGTGATTGTGCAGCTGCTTTGTTTTTAATGTAAATACATATTCCTACCTACTTGCACTCTCAGCGGGGAGCAGAGCACTTCAGGGAGCAGAAATCCTAAAGCATAGGCTGACATTTCCTTTTGGCCTTTGGAAGTGACAGAACAGTTAACACTAAACGTAATTTATTTGAGGTGGGAGAAGGGAAAAAGAGGCTGCAAGAAGCCCATGGTCCCCACCCAGAAACCTGCACACAAAAGAATACTGCCTTTTAAACTGGTAGGTTAGGTCTGAGACCAGAGCGAAGGTTTGTCAACCATGACAAGCTACGGCTTGTTTAACAGTCGACCGGAGGGTTGAAAAGTCTAATAAAACCGAAGGGCCTTCCATAACAAAGCTGCTACCACTGCCGGAGAACATTCACACCCATTCAGTGGGGTTTGTTCTGTTTTTTTTTTTTTTTTCCTCAAACAAAGGTCTTTGGAGGCACTAAAGTGAGCACAGACACACCAAAACCTGGCAGCAGACACTAAGGGTGGAAAAAACCTGAAGGGAGCAATAAGGAACGCAGTGAGAACAGTGAGAGTAACTAAGCAGGGGAAGAGATAACAAAAATGCTGCCTGACCTCCCATCACTTGGATGCCTTTCTAAAACAGACATTTTAGCCTGACCGCAAGCCATTGTGCAAGAACCACTGGGTGAAGCTGCAGGACCTGTTATCTCCAGGATTACCAAAGGAAAGTTCTCCCCATGCCCATCTGGAAAGCTTCCTCTCTGCAGGAGAAGGAAGGTTTATGAATCATTTAGCAGGAACGCTTCTTCTGGGGAAGACCCAAACCTACCACTGGGGGGACAGCAGGATGCTCGGTCCTGCCAAACACCTCCACCAGTTGGGCTGATTTCCCCAGAGGCAACACTCAAATCACCCCTGGGTCACAAACTTCACTGCAGGTATCTGGAGGGGAAAAACACAAAGCTGTTTTACTGCCTACCCCAGATGACACATCCACACATCCTTCACCGCCCATTTCCATCCCCTTTCAGCCTCACCATCTTGAAGAAAAGAGTGTCAAGGGAACTTTTTGAAAGTAGCTTTTCAAGTTTCCCTGAATGTGCACATGTTCAAAGACACATTCAAATATAAATACTTCCATGAAAAAGGCAGTGGCTTCTGTTGTTTCTTTTCCTGGCAGAGCCATGGATTGAGCCATAAAGGACTCAGGATGATGGTCGTTGTCCAGCGCCAGAAGAAGACACATGCTGCATGCACCTGAGGTTGCCAACACACCCAACAGCTGCTTTCTGCAGCTTTGCTCAAAAAGGAGCATTTTTCATTTCCTAAGAAATAAATGTTATGACAGTCACATGGACTAAATTAAAAGTACAAAGACAAGGCTTCTTAGCTAAAGACCCCAACTTTTTATTAAAAAAAAGAAAAAAAAAAGAATACATGCCCTGGGGAAATCCAGTCTGGGTAGGGCCACGAGGAGAACAAGAAGTTTCCAAGGTCACGTTTTACAATCTTTTGAAGCAGGAATGAAGCCAATGTCCAAAGGAGGCATTTTGTGCTGTAATCTGTACAGAGCTTCCCTTTCTTCAGTACGCTGCAAATGTTACAGTGCAAGAACTTGCTGTCTTTGCTCGGGCACTCTTATTTATACACAATAAAGCCCTTGTGCAGGAGATCAAGGCTGTATTTCATTGATTTGACACGATGGTTAACCTGTGAACTTTGCCCCTGCTAATAGAATAATTTCTATTTGTTGATCCCTCTTTTGGGATCCTCAAGGGTAACAGCCGCTTCAGCCCAGCTCTCATTTGCATGTCTGGTGCCAAATGGTTTTACAGCTCTTACTTCCGCGGGGCAGAGCCAGGATAAAGTTAATCAAACCCAGTAGTTACAGCTGGATACAGAGTCCCCGCACCCCTCTTCTGACCTGCAGTTCCCAGGAGATCCCCTGCAACTCAGTTCTGATTTGCACTTGTGCTTGTGAAAGTGTGGAGAGGTCCTGGGCTACCAAAAGATGGATCCCACCTGAATTCATGCACCAGCTGGGGCTCCCAAAGTAGCCGCCTGGACCAGGCTGGCACGAACAGCACAACAAGGAAGTCCCTCTTCCAGATAGATCTCGCCCAGCCTGAAAAGCTGATTGCCAGCCAAGAAAAAGACCAAAATTTATGACTCAAAATGGTAAATCAAAGGCTAAAGGCACGGTTTTCCAGCAGAGCTAACTCACTCTATAAATGTGGACTGCTGAAAAACAGGCAATCCCACCTCCCCATTCCCACCGCTCTCCTTCCAGCACCAGAATCCCTTTGAACACACCCCAGAGATAAATGACAAAACCCCTAAGCTGCCAGTAAAAAAAGGAAAATTAAAATGGAGAGAGAGAGAGAGAGAGGACTGAGACTCCCTGGAAGACAACAAGACAGGGAATATGTAGGGGTCAGAGGAAGAATAAATCCCAGTAGCTTCTGGTCACTTGCTCTGGAGGTGGGTCCAGGGACCAGGTCTCACAGAGTACTTCAAAGGGTTTCATTTCCTCCAGCTATAGTTCTCCCTCCCTTTCTGTTTTTCATCAGGAGAGACAAAAGCCATTCATCTATCAGCTACTTAGATCAGCCATCAAAAAGCTGGTACTTCCAGGACAGATTGTATCTTGAGAGCCAGAGGACCACAAAATTCCAGGACTTGCTACAGAAGTGTACTCTCTAGTCTTCAAAGGTAAAAATCCATTTTTTCATGTGGGCTGTATAGAATTTGGATAATCTGACTTAAAACTGCAACGGTTCTACTTAAATCCATCACTGCTTTACAACAGTGAAGAACCTGGACCAGGGCTGCAAGTAACGATGGTTTTGCCTTTACACACAAGCGTGACCTGCTACGATTGAACTTCTGAGTGTAACCGTGGGCAAAGCTGCTTGTGGCGGCACATGGTAGAGGGGAACAAGAAGACGGGTGTCTCCAGAACAGCCCTTTCCTGAGGTCCCCAGACAATGAACAGAGGTTCAGGGCTGCAGCAGCAAAGGAGCATCTTTGCCCTCGCCAAGCAGAGATGGGCACTGCAGGCCCCAGAGAAGCTCAAACGTGAGCCATATTGTGTATGGAACAGTAGGAAATGGGCTGGTGAATAGGCCTTACAAGGAGCAGCTGAGAGAGCTGAGGTTGTTTAGCCTGGAGAAGAGGAGGCTGAGGGGAGACCTCATTGCTCTCTACAACTACCTGAAAGGAGGTTGTGGAGAGGGGGCAGCTGGCCTCTTCTCCCAAGTGACAGGGAACAGGACAAGAGGGAATGGCCTCAAGCTCCACCAGGGGAAGTTTAGGCTGAATATTAGGAAAAAAAATTCACAGAAAGGGTCACTGGGCACTGGCAGAGACTGCCCAGGGAAGGGCTTGAGTCACCTTCCCTGGAGGGGTTTAAGGTACAGGTGGATGAGGCGCTGAGGGACACGGTTTAGCGTTTGATAGGAATGGTCGGACTCAATAATCCAGTAGGTCTTTTCCAACCTGGTGATTCTATGATTCTATGAAAACAACTGAGCCTCTTAAATGAATTGCCCCAAAGCTGTCTGTCTGCTGGGGACGGTGCATTTCCAAGAGGGTCATCTCTGCAGAGGCCAAAGCTTCACTTCCAAGTGAAGTAGGCAGTAATTAGCTAATTAGTGGCATTAGGATGGATGGTGTCAGACTCATTTTATATCCGATACGCTCAGAAGCGCAGCTCTCCTCTGGTATTGTTCCACTTCCAAATCACCTCCGCTAACCCAGTGACAGCCCATTGCCATGGAAGAGGAGGACACTAAGGCATCAAGGACCACCTCACCACGCCAGGATGGCACATCACTGGCTCCACCGCACTGCCAGGCAGAGCAAACCGCTGCTCTCAACCGACTGTCAAATCTTTTCAGAAAGATACTCAGAATTATGTTCACCAGCAATTTGACTTTTTAATCATTTCAATTACTGTGACTAAAACCCTTCAATTGGAACAAAACCGGGAAAAAATAACCCCTCTCCTTCTGAAACAGCCTGCCCGGCTTAACAGACCATACCAAATCGGGAAGGTTTTTGCTTTTGTGGTCTTCACATATTTCGTTTAATGCAGATAATTAACCTCAGTTTCTAATTTCAAATCCTCCACATAAGGGAGCAAAGTGATTGAATACATTCACTGACAGACGGAAAATTAAAATATTACTACAGCTTCTGCATGTGACTCGAAAGACAGGGCCTTGCAAAAGATCTTTCTTCTTTTATTTGACTGATTAACTGTAATTTGCTTAATGGATTTAAGGATGAGCCTAATAATCCAATGATATTTCCAGGAACTGATTTAGAATCAACACCTCTGTTCTGCGCTTTTTGAAACACAATGATTTTCTGCACTATGCATGTACTTCTGAATCCCGATTTCTCTGCTGATAAAATCATAGAATCATGTAACGGTTTAGGTTGGAAGGGACTCTAAAGATCATCCAGTTCCAACCTCCCTGCCTCACCTCCCACTGGATCAGGAGGCTCCAAGCCGCATCCAACCTGGCCTTGAACCCCTCCAGGGATGGGGCAGCCACCACTGCTCTGGGCAATCTGGGCCAAGGCTTCACCACCCTCACAGCAAAACATTTCTTCATAAATCCTCATCTCAATCTCCTCTGTTTCAGCCTAAAATCATTTTCCCTCAGTTCAATCCCTGTGCTCTCTGACCGAGAGCCCCTCCCCAGTTTTTCTGTAGACCCTTTCAGTTCTGGAAGCTGCTCTACAGTCTCACTGGAGTCTTCTTTTCTCCAGGCTTAACAACCCCAACATTATTTTCCACAGATAGTGACTACCTGACCAGCCTTGTAACATGCAGCCACAATGCTGGAACTGCTTGGAGACCCTTTCGAAGCCTCAAAGCTCAGGATGACCCACAGCCATGACCCCACAACCACTGCGTGCTCTGATGACTGAGTCCAGTGGGCAGGCAGGACTCCTTGCATGGTTTGGGAAGGTGGGAAAGTCAACAGCTCTACCCTAACGCGAGACCAGCGTGTGTTCCCCCAACACCCCCGCACTCTCCTCAGTCCCTTTTCCACCAAGAAAGCCTGGTGTAACAGGATTTCACAGTCTGTCTCAATAGTTAATAAATCCAGGATCTAACAGACTGCTAAAGGAAAACATCCAAGAGGCAGTCATTTTTAAAGTGTCCAACGGTAACTAATGATTCGAGGGATTAGTCCATTACAGTAACAACAAAGAAACTCTTAAAACATACAGCCAAGCCAAGTGGCAGATCAAAACTAAGGTGTACCCACCCTGTGCACCATCTCCTGTGTGCTCCTGGGGTCAGTCCAGCTCCCAGTCAGCCACTTAGCACCCAATCCTTTCTGAAACTGGGCAGTCAAACCAGCCTGACTTCCAGCCTGGTTCTCAGTACCCAGTATATTATGATTTGTGCCATCACTGCACATTAAAAGAGGTCCATCGCCAACACTGGACCAGATGGGCTGTGGCTCTAATCCACCTTTGAAGCCCTCCAAGGATGGAGACGCCCTCCTCTCTGGTGACCTGTTTCCAGGCTGCATCACACTCATGACACCTTTTCTTCCCAATGTCCAATCTGCACCTCCCCAGCAATGAGAGGAGAACATCCTCCAGGTCTCCTTTTCAACTTCCCTTTCCTTCTTTTAAGAGAAAAGTTTCTGTAACCCAAGTAAGACTGAAGCAGGACAAAACAAGGTAGCTTTTTGCTGGAGGAGGGGAGAAAATGCTATTCATTTATCAAAAGAGAGTGCTAAAAGCTTAACTACCTGTCTTTAAAAAGAAGCCAAAGCATTGATCCAGAACCAAACAACAAACACACCACTTCTTCATCTTGATTTGTGTAGAGCAAAGCTAAGTGCACAAAAGGTATTCTTCAAATAAAATCCATTTTAAAGCTTGGCACCCACCAGTATAAATACTTTACACTGTTAATATAAGCATTTCCATGCAGAAGTTTCATCGGGTTAACAACATATTTAGAAAAGCTGGCATAACTTCTGTGCAAAGCCACCATCAGTCTTTGCCTTGTGTATCTTAGGGTGCAGAGTCACTCAATTACCACTTAGCTCTATCAGCACCCGCGCCCACCTCCCCATCAGACTCGCTGAACAATGCAGAACCAAAACTATTCTTCTATAACTCATTTTCTTTACATTGGAAACAGCCACAGACTCCAAACAGGGTTGCACTGATTACAAGTGGTGCTATGGACCCAGCAATTTTAATTCCAGCTAAGTCAAGCTCCGCATCTAAAACTTTTCTTTACGCCTTCATATACGAGTAGCTGCTTTTTTTCCAGCAATCACAAAGTTCCAGCAGTCCAGCTCCAAGATGCATGTGCTGCTGTTCTTGGTAGAGGAAGCATCAATACACCTTAAGCTTTCTAAACACAGATTTCTGTATCAGTAGTCGTGATTCTTCGTGTCCAGTTTTCCACCCATTCCGTACAGTTCGCACCAATTCCCTCACCGCACAATCTTGAGTCGGAAGGTTGCAAACCTCAAAATTAGGTATAAATTTTCACTTCTTTGTGATACAGGCACAGCTTCTGATGGCTGGAAAGTTTACACTGCCCTAAGCAATGGAAAGATTCCCTGAACCAGCCTACACTGCTCCTCTCGGTGTCACAGTTCATCATCGCACCATCTCAGAGCAGAGGTGGTGACGTCCCTCAAACGCTCCTTCAGTTGTTTCTCCACTTGCTGTCCCTGCACTGCCTGCTACAAAGGAGTGCTGGTTGTTTTGGGGAAGAGCAGCTCTCACATGTGTCCAGGGAGGCTGCTGGTACACAGGTACAAGTACAAGGACCCTCTCGGTGACTTCTACCAGCCCTGGCGAAGAACTGGGTCACCCATCCTTTTCATCCGAACAACCAACCCTTGTGAAACATCACAAGCTTAGCTCAGCACTCTGGAAATTAAGGCTTAGATCACATAGCCAGCTTCCTTTAAGAAAAACAAACCACATGTACACCAAAGCGTCCACTGGGAAATTTCCCCATCCATGTCTATCAGCCCCACCACAATATTCCCGGATCTCACCTACCACTACAATATTCCCAGATCTCACCTACCACTACCGCTCATCACCATTCTCCAGGTTTCCTTTTCAACGTGCTGTGCCCTGCACGACATGGGTCACAACCTAGAGCAACTGGCAGAACCAACCTACGTCCCCAGCCTGGTGGTTGTTCAGAAGTGACAAAAGCAGAGCTGTTCACACATAACACCGTATGCTCTTCTTGCTTTCCATCACAGGAAGAAAGCAAAGGCTAGGGCTGTAACTGCTGCTCCCCAGCACTTGAGAATTGGGAGTAAAACTCTGATCACGGAATAGTTTGGGTCGGAAGGGACTTCAAACTTTGCAGTCCATCCAGTTCCAACCTTCCTGCCACAGGCTGGGATACCTCCCACTGCATCAGGCTGTTCAAAGCCCCATCCAGCCTGGCCTTGAACAACTCCAGGGAAGGGGCAGCCACAATTTCCCTGGGCAACCTGGACCCTCCCTGCCTCACCATGTTCACAACAAAATAATTCTGATAAGATCTCATCTTAATCTTCTCTCTTTCAGCTTAAAACCATTCCCCCCAGTCATATTCCTGCACTCTCTGATCAAAAGCCCCCTCACTAGCTTTCCTGGAGCCCCTTTCTGTGCTGGGAGGCTGCTGTAAGGTCTCCCCAAAAGACCAGATCCAAAGCTAAAGAGAAAGCAGAAGAAACCTATCCTGACAAAACACACAATTGTGATCTTTCACCACCAAACACCACATTTCCAGCTTTTTAAGATGCGCTCAAAAATGAGGCTGCGGGGCGGTCCTCAGGCACAGGTTTAATTTCTGCTCTTCGGATCCGAGGAACGCCATCCCAGCATGTCAGAAGAAGGTTAATGAACGATTTAGCCGCCCTCACAACCACGTTAGTGTCACTTTCGGAAGCTGCGAGTTAATGCCCGAGATCTTCGGGGGTTACCCTCTTTGAAGTTCACTGATCCATAACCAATGTCCAATTAATTTGCAGGAGCCTAACTATAATGACTATTGGCCTTTTCCTATGCATACAAAAACACAGTGGGTAATGGTGATGCTTTTGGCTTCGGGATATTCTCACATACGCATGCACATTTGCACACCTTCAAAATACCCAATGCTAATGACGAGTTGTCTTCTCCCGTTTGAGGAATTTTTTATGTTTGCTCTCCCGAGAGCAGAGCCACCGCACTGAGATTTACGACCTTTCTGCTGCAAAACCAATTTGAAACCGATTCAAGACGCTCATTTGCTAACAGAGAAATACTTCTATTGCATTTGCTCCGATTCCTCTTTATTTAGGGTTTCCATGGAAGCCAAGGAATAGAAGTTCAATCTTGGGAAGATTAAAGAGGCCCTCAGATATAATGCAAAACAGCTTATTTCAACATTCCCTCAAGAAGAGAAACAAGAAATTCTTCCACACATATGCAGAAAAATAAAAAGGGTTTGTGGAAATTTTCGGAATAAACTGGGACCCAGCTTTTCAAACGCCGCACACGGCCTCACCAGCTTCCAGCACTCTTATTCAGGTGAGACAGCAAATGAACAAAAAAGTCCGCAAGATAAAGATGCTCCAGCTTAAAAACCAGCTTCTTGAAGACAGCTCTTGCTATACAACATCCAGGAAGTTATATTAATTCAACCACAGGTCTTGCTCAGAGGAACAATCACCTCGTAAATTAGTATCTCAGCAGATTTTTTAGAATAAAAACCTGCAGAGATGACGCAATTCGGCAGCATCTTCCATCGCAACGCTCTGGACGCTACCAGAGCTGACATCCCAATGTTTGAGAAATAAGATAAATCACTTCTCTTCAGTTACCACAGAGTGAGAAACAACTCCTGTGCCAGTGAGAACGGTGAAGGTTTCAGTGCCTCCCTACCTGACAGGTCAAAGGAGCGTCATCAGCCACAATGACAGGCTGTTGGACGCTGCAAATTAACAGCAACACATTCTGCCTGACCTCCATCCCCCAGGTAAGGAGTTATTCCATGTTGTTCCAATCTGGTCTGAAAATGCCCAAGACCAAGGAACTCTATTCCAAAACGCTTCCATTTCACAGCATGTTTCTTAAACCATTTGAAAACCCAGCACGGACACATTCAGTTCATGGATCAAGTGCATTTCTTCCTGAAGCCAGAGCCGAGCAGCACAGTCTTGCTTGCAGGTTTGTGCTACCTGCTCTAGTAAGAAAACCCAACACAGCAGAACCTCAAATAAGTTTTTTTCAATCCTAAAGTCATTATCACTTAAATAAGTCTACTTAAATCGTAGACTTTTCTAATCCTTCATTTATGGCGAGTACCTGACTGCTCGGTCAAAACGCACTTCAAGACACATTCAAGGTTTTTATTAACTCCACGGGAAAGTCCCGGGATCCTGGGATTTTGTTTTTCCGACTCCTGATTAAAACAGCGGGAGTCCACATCAATTCCCCTTTTTCTTTCCCCCCTCCAAGATTTTCTCATGCTACATCCCCCTCCTCAAAACCTAGGAGAAAACAAGACTCAAACCGAAAACATTTCACGAGCTGAAAGGCGCCGAGACCTCGCAGAGGGCAGGATGCGTTTCCAGCTGCCAGCCCAAAGGGATGGCTGAGGGTGATTAAACACAGAAATGCTTTTCATAAGGCAGGTGGCTTTGAAGAGGACAGTTCAGCTCCTTCATTTCGTAATCTTCACAAAGCATCAGATTTTAGCCTAAGCAAGTCTTAAAACAAGGAGATTTTATTTGAAAAAGGGGAAAAAAAAAGAAGTAGGAATGTGTTCTGGCCGGGTTCTGTTGATTCAGCAAGGGTTAGACACACACACGCTTATTGATCCCAGAGAGCTCCCTGCTAAGTTAATTGTCTGGAATTTTAACTGAGCTCTCAGCAAGTTTCAAAATCCATGTTGCTGGAAGTGGGTGGGGGACCCAGAAAAAAAACAGGCTGCAAAACTGTGCAACTCCTCCGGTTACAAACCCCAGCAATGGCTTTGATGAAGGGGAAAGCTGCAAGAGGGAATGGGTTTAACCAGATTCAGTGATTCCGATTTTAACAGTGCTATGATTCTGTGCCAGGAATCTTGTGTGCAAAGCAGTACCATTTTCAGGGAGCACCATGATCCCCGTTTGACCCATATAAACATGACAGAGGTGAGGGTGCCTCCTGCCAGCTTCCCGCAGCCTCTAGTTGTGGCTCAGCACAACAATTTCCTGGTGGATTCACACAGAGGAGTTTTACCGCGAGCTGTAGTCGCCTGCGTTCCCATAACTGAACACTGACCTTCTGCCGGTGTGGGCTCCAGCCAACCTGACGCTGCAGGTTGCAGGACTCCCTGTGTATGCACGAGGGCCGCCCACGGCTCTGCACTGCCCACCTGCCCCCACACCGTGTCCAGCAGCAGTTTCCTCAGGTAAGGAATGTGTTGCACGGATGACTCAGGGCAATCAGACAGAAACAGCCAAAGACATCCTTAAAATAACCCTCAACTACTTTCAAATAAAGCTCTGCATTCTACCAAAGCACCTGCACACCATCTTCCCGTACCGAGACAGACGCTCCCCACCACCCAAGGTCCTCCAAGGCTTCCCATCATCTCCATGGCAGCTTCCCAATACGTTCCAGCGCTCACCTACCTGAATTCCCTCCCCTCGCTGTAGCGTCGAGTCGAGGTGGCACGCTGGGTGGCCGTCTCCAGAAGCAGCTTCTGCGTCAACCTGCTGGAGGGTGCTGAGTCCCTGTTGGCCTCGGGTTCAGCCTCTTGGTCACATTTCCACTCCTCATCCTCGTTCAGAGTCGGCAGATAACCAGGTAGCCCTTTACCTGTCCCAGATCCCGAGCTCGGATCGCTATAAATTTTTGGACTTTCCCCACCTGTCCTCGTGTATTCCAAATAAATATCCGATTTAAGGAACAAAGGGTAGGTATTGTCTTCTATCATGCACTGAATCTCTGTTTGGGCCTGGTCAAACATGTCGGGGTCAATCTGCAGTTTCATGACGCAGTCTTTGATGAAGCTTTTTGTGGCCGGTTTGATCTGCCGGGACACAATACTGTTGTTGTCAAGGATGTATTTTTTGTAAATAGCTTTTGCCAGCTTGAGTCTTTTTTCCTCGTTAGATGCACAAGGCTCCAGCTTCCTGAAGCCACTGCAGGCAAACCAGAAGTCTAGCAGATCCGCACAGTCCTCCTGCTTCAGGAAAGTCCTGAAGAGGTTGATACCGTCTTGATCATCCAGCAAAGAGTGCAGCGACTCGGCCCACTTCAGGTAGGGTGGAGTTGGCGAAGCACTCCCCTCTGGCTCGTACCCCAAGTCCAAATCGGAGCGCCTTGGCGTTGCCGTGGATGTCTCATTTCTAACCACATCGCTCTTACCGGAGTAGAAACTGTGGCTAACTGGCCTTGGATCCGTGGACACAAGTTCTCCCTCCTCACCAGGAACCGGTGGCCTGGGAGCATCTTCAGTGAAGTTTCCTCCCAGGTCCAAGGGGAAGCCTTTCCCCTGGATATTCATTTTCCTGGTCCTTGCTCACACAGGAGCAGTGGGGAATGAGCTCAGATCTCAAATCACCAATATTTGTAGCTCCAAGGTGAACAAGGCTGTTTGGCTGAAAAAAATGAGAAAATAAAATAAGTATTACTGTAAATAAACTCTCTTCTCTGCATCATTACCGTACCAACGCCTCTTTTTCAGCTCTTGGCAACTTCAGAAAGCACAGAATCGGGCTCAAATCAGGCATCACTACAAACGACAATCACAGAATATACTTTGCATTCAGCATTTGGCATCACTGACACAGTCAGTACTATGCTAAAACAACCAATTTCCCATCACTGGTGGTTCTATAGGATCTAGCAGTACCTGCATCCAAGAGATCTAGGCTCGTGTGCCACAAAGTGCCACAGGACACACGCTATTAACTCCTCTGCACAGCCAGCCCCGACAGCACACGCACCCGGTCATATCAAGGCAGGATGCTTTTATCTGGCTACCCAGCTAGGAAATTCTCATCCCCAAACAAGAATTTAAGGCTCGTGAAAAATACTCTGAAAGAACATCCAGTTAGTCCCGAAAGCGAGACTGCACCTTAATCAAACACAGGTGGTTTTCGTACGCACAAGTGACATACCAGCACCACATTCCTCACAAATCTCTGCCTCTTAGAACTACACTGCGTCGCCTCGTCTAGCTCTAGGGGAATCCAGATGCATCGCTGACCCCCATATTTTGGGCATCTGGACTGCATTCTTGCTTCAGATGGGCTTGTTAGCGCAGGAGCTCAGTCCTGGCACTGGGATTTTGTAGATGGGCCACTGAGAAAAGGTTCCTTTATGCTAACAACATCACACATTATGAGGCTGGGAAAATTTCAGGCCATCAAAAGAAGATGAGAAAAGCCCCTCGAGAAGGAAATCTGATAAAGTACAAGGCTTTTAAAGAGCAACGAGTCAATATGGAGGATGGGAGGGTGGAGAAGGCAATCTTGGGGTTGCTACTTCTGCTGCTTGGCAGGGGAACTTCATCATTTAAAGACAATAGCAAAAGTCTTGTTTTACAGAACAGCCTCAGCCTTGAAGCCCCGAGTTCTGCAGAGCACCAGCTGCCTGACAAACCACTCCTTGCACTAGATGAACTCCACTGCATGTGAAAACACACTAGTAAGGACAGATTTCAGCTCGGCCTCCCTCTCAAAGATCACCCCACCCTAAGAACACGTCTTTGGGACGCTTTGCCATTTTCCCCCCATTCCCTCTTCCTGGTCGAACCAAGAACTGCCACGTACACCCTGCCTGTCCTAGCAGCCCACCTGCCCATCGCAAAATAACCACGGGCCCGACCGCTACCAAGCTTTGCAGGAGCCTGTGCGGCCCTCAACGCCTGGTCTGAGCCACCTGAAGCATCTGCTGCTGCCCTGGCACTGCCGAACGGGCTGGGTTTTCATGCCATGCTGCCCTTTTAGGTTGTTTTCACCCTGGTTATGGACGTGATCATGGGATTCGCACTCATCTCCCTGTCAAAGGACCTCTGTTACCCCTGGCCAGGTGCAGGGACACCACAGGGCAGCGATCCCTAATCCTTCAGGGCAGGCCCCCAATCCCCTAGGGCATCAGCCTCAATCCCCTAGAAGCCCTCAAGGCAGCCTCACTTGCTCCTGGGGGAGCCCCCAATCCCTGGGACAGCCCCCACAACCCCAATCGAGACCCCAGGCAACCCCCCAACCCAAGGGGAAGGTCCTGGACCAGTCCCTCAACCCCCAAGGTAGCAACCTCCACCCCTGAGCATCCCTCTCCAGCCACCCCAACCTCCAGGCATCCCTGCCCTGGCTCTCTACCATAGGGAAGCAGCCCTCCAATCCTGGCATAGCCCCCCAGCCTCAGAGGCAGCCACCTCAGCCTCTAGGACAGCTTTCTGGGCACCCTGGAAACCCTTAACCCTCCCAGGCTGCCCCCTCCAACCCCAAGGCAGCGACCCCAGCCCCTGGGCATCCCTACTCGGCCCCACAACCCCCGGGGCAGCCCCCTCGTTCAGCCCCACAAACCCCAGGGCAGAAATCTCAACCCTCCGGCATCTGCCCTGGTACCCCAGACCCCTGGGGCAGCAACCTCTGACCCCAAGGCAGCTCCCCAAGATCCCCAAAGCAGACCTGCAAGACCCAGGATAGCACCTACAACCCCCAAGGCAGCCCCCCAGCCCCCAGGGCAGCAACCTCTGACCCCAAGGCAGTCCCACAAACCTCAGGACAGCACCCCAACCCCCGAGGCAGCCCCCAGCTCCCAAGGCAACTCCTCCCAACCCCCAAGGCAGGCTCCCCAGCCCTCGGGGCAGCACTCCCCCGACCCCAAGGCGGTCCCACAAACCCCAGGACAGCCCCCCGACCCCCAAGGCAGCAACATCGATCCCTGGGGCAGCCACCCCTGACCCCAAGGCAGCTCCCCAGCCCCCAAGGCAGACCCCCCTGACCCACGAGACAGCCCCCCAACCCCTGGGACGTCCCCACAACCCCCAGGGTACTCCCCCCCCCGGTCACCAAGGCAGCCCCCAGGCCCCGGGACAGCCCCCCTCGACCCCACGGCAGCCCCTTCGTCCAGCCCCACGCCCACCCCCCCCCCAGCGGCACCCCCAAGCGCAGGCATCCCTCCCCGACCCCCATCCCCCGGGGCAGCCGCCCCGGCCCCCTCGGGAGCCCCTTAACCCGCGGGGAGCGCTCCCCCCCCCCCCCGCCCCCCGGGGCCACCCTCCCCGACCCCCGGGGCTGCCCCCATCCACCCCGGGCGGCGCTCTCCGAGCCGGGCGAGGCTCCGTGCCGAGGGGCCCCGGCGGGTGCGCGGGCAGCCCCGCCGCCCCCCCCTCTCCTCCTCCTCCTCCTCCTCCTCCCTTTCCCCGTTTTCCTCCTCGCGGCGGCCTCCCCGCGGCCTGGCGGCGGCGCAGCCGCCACTCACCGTAGCCTCGCGGCTCAGCGTTGGCGCGGGGCGGCGGCACAAAGCGCGCCCATGGCCGCGGGGCCGGCGCCGAGGGCGCAGCAGCAGTAGCAGCAGCAGCGGCGGCGGCGGCGGCGGCGGCGGCGGCAGCAGCAGCAGCAGCGAGAGCCCCGCTCCGCCCGCGCCGCCCCGCGCCCCGCACCGCGGCTCAGCCGCGCCCCCCGCGCCCCCGGACGGTACTGCGGGAGGAGCGACACCCGGCGGGACGGGGCGGGGCGGCCAGGGCAACCGGGAGAGGCGGCGCCAGCCCCGTACGCCGGGAACACCGGGAACCGGGACCTCGGGGACACCGGGAATACCGGGGACACCGGGACCTCGGGGACACCGGGAATACCGGGGACACCGGGACCTCGTGACCAATGGGGACCCCGGGACCTCGGGAACACCAGGAATACTGGGGACACCAGGACCTCGGGATCACCAGGAATACTGGGGACACCAGGACCTCGTGACCAATGGGGACACTGGGACCTCGGGAACACCATTAATACTGGGGACACCAGGACCTCGGAATCACCAGGAATACTGGGGACACCAGGACCTGGTGACCAATGGGGACACCGGGACCTCGGGAATACTAGGAATACTGGGGACACCAGGACCTCGCAACCAATGGGGACACTGGGACTTCAGGGACACCGGGAATAGCAGGGACACCAGGACCTCGTGACCAGTGGGGACACTGGGACTTCGGGGACACCAGGAATAGCAG
Organism: Coccyzus lansbergi; assembly: GCA_033558105.1. NCBI lineage: Eukaryota > Metazoa > Chordata > Aves > Cuculiformes > Coccyzidae > Coccyzus > Coccyzus lansbergi. Next base: position 28,982 of record JAUMJK010001518.1, on the reverse strand, counting down.
GGACACCGGGACTTTGCAAACACCAGGAATACTGGGAACACCAGGACCTCGCAACCAATGGGGACACTGGGACCTTGGGAACACCAGGAGTACTGGGGACACCAGGACCTCACGACCACTGGAGACACCAGGACTTCGGGGACACCAGGAATAGCAGGGACACTGGGACTTCGGGAACACCAGGAATACTGGGGACACCAGGACCTCGCAACCACTGGGGCCTCGGGGACTCCGGGACCTTGGGAACACCAGGAATACTGGGGACACCGGGACCTCGGGGACACCAGGACCTCAGGAACATCAAGAATACTGGGGACACCAGGACCTGGTGACCAATGGGGACCCCGGGACCTCGGGAACACCATTAATACTGGGGACACCAGGACCTCGGAATCACCAGGAATACTGGGGACACCAGGACCTGGTGACCAATGGGGACACCGGGACCTCGGGAACACCAGGAATACCGGGGACACCAAGACCTCGTGACCAATGGGGACACCGGGACCTCGGGAATACTAGGAATACTGGGGACACCAGGACCTCGCGACCAATGGGGACACTGGGACTTCAGGGACACCGGGAATAGCAGGGACACCAGGACCTCGTGACCAGTGGGGACACTGGGACTTCGGGGACACCAGGAATAGCAGGGACACTGGGACTTCGGGAACACCAGGAATACTGGGAACACCAGGACCTCGCAACCAATGGGGACACCGGGACCTTGGGAACACCAGGAGTACTGGGGACACCAGGACCTCACGACCACTGGAGACACCAGGACTTCGGGGACACCAGGAATAGCAGGGACACTGGGACTTCGGGAACACCAGGAATACTGGGGACACCAGGACCTCGCAACCACTGGGGCCTCGGGGACTCCGGGACCTTGGGAACACCAGGAATACTGGGGACACCGGGACCTCGGGGACACCGGGACCTCAGGAACACCAGGAATACTGGGGACACCAGGACCTCACGACCAATGGGGACACTGGGACCTTGGGGACACCAGGAGTACTGGGGACACCAGGACCTCGCGACCAATGGAGACCTTGGGGACACCAGGAATACTGGGGACACCGGGACCTCGGGGACACCGGGACCTCAGGAACACCAGGAATACTGGGGACACCAGGACCTCACGACCAATGGGGACACTGGGACCTTGGGGACACCAGGAATACTGGGGACACCAGGACCTCGCGACCAATGGGGACCTCGGGGACACCAGGAATACTGGGGACACCAGGACCTCACGACCAATGGGGACACTGGGACCTCGGGGACACCAGGAATACTGGGGACACCAGGACCTCGCGACCACTGGGGACCTTGGGGACGCCAGGGACGCCAGCACCTCGAGACCTCAGGGACACCAGGAATACCGGTGACACCAGCTCCCCGGGACCTCGGGGACACTGGGATGTCAGGGACACCGGGACCCCAGGACCTTAGGGACACCGGGAATACTGGGGACACTGGCAACCCAGGACCTTGGGATCCTGCACCCCTGCATCTCGGGAAGATCAGGATTTCGGGATCCCCGGGAACCCACACCCTGGCACCTCGGGATCCTCAGCACCTCAAGAACCCTGGCGCCCTGGGAACTCCAGGACTTTGGGGCCCTGGGAACCCCGGGATTTGCATCACCCCGGGACCTCCAGGACCTGGAACCCACACCCTGAGACCCCCAGGACCCTATCACCCATGCCCCAGGGTCTGAGCATGGAGCTGGGAGTCTCAGGATCATCCCAAGGGTCCAACACGGAGCTGGGAGCCCTGGGAGCACGCCCAGTGGTCCAGGCACAGAACTGGGGTTCCAGCATATCAGCTGCAGAGCCCCAAGCACTTGGCCAAGTGTCCAATATGGAGCTGGAGGTCCCAGGAGGATGACCAAAGGTCTGAGCATGGAGCTGGGGGTCCCGGGAGGATGACCAAAGGTCTGAGCATGGAGCTGGGGGTCCCGAGAGGATGACCAAAGGTCTGAGCATGGAGCTGGGGACCCCAGGATCATGCCCGAGGCTCCAACACAGAGCTGGGAGCTCCAAGAGCACAACACAGGGTCCAAGGCAGAGCTGGGGGCCCCAGTATCACAGCCAAGAATCCCCAGACATTTGCCAAGTGTCCAACATGGAGTCGGGGGTCCAAGGAGCACAACCTAGGGTCCAACGTGGGGCTAGGAGTCCTAGGTACTTGGCCAAGGGTCCAGGCATGGAACTGGACCTAGGAGCATGGCTGAGGGTCTGGGCATTGAGGTGAGGGCTCCAGGGGCACGGCTGAAGGTCCAACATGGAGCTGGGAGCCCCAGGCACGTGGATGAGGGTCTGGGCACGGAGCTGGAAGCTGGAGGTGCACTGGTACAGAGGTGGGTGCCTCAGGAGCACAGCCAAGGGTCCAACATGGAGCTGGCGATCTCCTGGGCATAACTGAGGGCCTGAGTGTGGAGTTGGGGGCCCCAGGCAAGCAGCTGAGGGTCCAACAGAGAGCTGGTAGTGCCAGGGGTGTGACCCATGGTCCAGGAACAGAGCTGGAGCTCCCAGGATTATGGCTGAGGGTTGGGACACAGAGCTGGAGGGCACAGCTGAGGGTCTGACATGGAACTGGGGTCCCCAGGAGTGCCCCAGCTAGGCTGGTGACACACTCCAGAGCTGAGCAGCTCCAGGGTTCGCTCCAGCCAAGAGGAGCCCAGCAGAGCTCCTCCAAGCATCCTGGGCAGGCCTAGGAGAGGTTCACACTTTGGAGAATTCAGGGCCTGGTGCCTCACTCCAGAGCTGAGCAGCTCCAGGGTTCGCTCCAGCCAAGAGGAGCCCAGCAGAGCTCCTCCAAGCATCCTGGGCAGGCCTAGGAGAGGCTCTCTCTCTTCGGAGAATTCCAGGGCCTGGTGGAGGTGCTGGCTTAGCTCTGCAGGGAAAAGGCAACAACCCTCAGAGGCACTGCCAGCCTCTGCTGCTCTATCCCAGATCAAACAGCAACATCCTTAGCCAAGCTCTGCTCAGGAGGAATGATACAGGTGGGATGGGATGGAGGAGTGCGGTGGCTGCTCTGCCAGTGGCTCTTGTCTCCACCAAGAACCAGAGCTGGTTCAGAAACCGCAGCGTGTGTTCTGCTTCCCTGAGCTGGGTAGTTCTGCAACGGGGAGAAATAAGGGGGCGCTGAAATGGGTCAAACAACGTGGAGACTCACGAGAAAGTGGTGGGGAAGCTGGCTTACCCCGAGATGGAGCACTGAGCCTGCATTGCAGAAAGTAGGAGGAGATTGCAAAACGCAGAGACCAAATGAGAGCAGCGTGACGGACGGGGAAGTGCGAAGCCTGCTTCTTTCCTGGAAAGCGGTGATACGCTCAGAGCCCAGGGACTGTGCCAGGCACAGCCTGGTACCCTCCCCAAACCTGAACAAACAAGCCACGAAGCCTCTAAAAGTCAGAAACTACTCAGAAATGTTTCCATTAGGGATGGTTTAGGGTGTTTGATGCAATCGTTCTACTGCATGTGCCTGTTCCTATGCATTTAGGGAACACTTTGTCAAATGCACATTTTTTTTCCCCAGCATTCCAGAATGCACATAAGTTGACACTGGGCAATGCTGCTTCCCTTCCCACCCTGGTGCAGAGCCTGGCAAAGATGATGCGGCTCCTTGTGCTCTTTCATGTGAACGATGCTCGGAGCTGATTTATATGTAGCAGTGCAACACTGATCTCAGGCATAATAATAGGAAAGCTGATGTGGGATTCAGCTGGTAAGGAATTAAAGGATGGGAATATAATTAATGCAATCAGCCTTGTTTCTGGAAAATAGCTCTTGTCAAACTCTGATGTCATCCTTTGAAGAGATTACAAGTTTGGCTGATAAAGGTTATGGCATAGGAATAATAGACCTGGACTCCGCTCAGGCATGTGACTTAATCCATATAGTATTCTGATTAAAAATTAGCACAATACAACATCAAGAGAGACACCTTAAAGGGACTGGGAGCTGGCAAACCGACAGCCATCAATGGGGAATCCCTGCAGAATGGGAGCGCGCACAGTGGGTGTCCGGGGGCTGGATGGGAAGCCCAACGCTATTCAGCATTTCCATCAATGGTCTCGAAATAGATTAAAAGGCCCTGCTGAGAAAAACGCCGAGGCCAGGGAAATGAGAGGGGCAGGAGACCCGGACGAGGTCAAGACAGACGTAGAAAACTTCATAAGCTGAGTCCCGGGGAAAGAAAACATGGTTGAATGTGAGCAGCTGCGAAAAGATCCTGTTGCTGAGCACACGGCGCTTATGCTGGAAACCAACACTCTGCCAAGGAAGGATCCAGAGCGGAGCCTGGGAGGCAGGAGGGGCAGCAGCTCCCCAGGGAGGATGTCCTGGCCAGGCTGGGCTGGGATGCTACAGCCGAAGCGAATCCACCATCCGCATTTCAGAAAGGATGCTGAGAAATATGAGAGGAGCTAAACCTGACCTCTGCTTTGCAGGGGGATGCCTGAGAAACGCAGCCTCCTTTGCTAGTTCAAAGGAGCCCCAGGGATGCCTCGATTAAGCGCTTAAGCAACTCATGGGTGAGAGATGATCAGGTATTAGAGAGCTTTTCATCTCCCAGAGAAAGGCCCAGCAAGATTTCATGGCTTGCATGGAGTTTGCATGAGAAACCAGAGCTAGATTTGTCTGTGACAAGGGGGTTGCTGAGGGGGTCGGGGTGAGGAGTTTGGGTGCACCAGCCTCCTGCCACGCTGGGGAGGTGCAGAAGGCTCTGGCCAGCCAGCGTGTCCCTGCAGCACAGGATCACTGCACACACTCCATCCTCATACCCCGAGAAAGCGGAGCCAACGCTGCCCCATCCAGTGAAGGCAGCTGCCCCTTCATGGGCTGGAAGGGTTGAATTCCCCACAGGCTGATGCCTCCTGGTGTCCCCATTTTAGAAAATGGCTCTCCCAGCCCTGCTCAGCCCTGCTGAAGGGCTAGAGCTTTAGCAGAGCTGGGAGAGCCATGGGCTCCCTCTGGAGCCCTCTCCCTGCCTTTCACACTTCGGTTTGCCCATGTGGAGGAGCCCAGTCCCAAGGGGCCAACATCAGCTCCTTCCAGATTTACCTGGGGACATCAAACAGATAAAACCCCAAACCTATCATCCCAGGCTGCATGGAGGAGGAATCAACCTGCAAGGTCTTTCAACAAAGAGCAAAGAATCACGGCGGATCGCCTCTCACTTCTCTATCACTTGGAAGCGTGACCCTGCCTTATACCACCCCAAAACTGCCATGAACAAGGTGCCAGAGGTGTTTTGGTGCAGAGCTGGTGCCAGTCTGGGATGCTTTATGCTTCCCAGCTCCCAGAGCACAAGCTCAAATTCTGCACGGAAGCGCCAGCAGACGCTACTGGTATAGGATCTGCTCTCAGTCTCTGGTCTAAAAGCTCTGAGGCTGTGTCCGAACAACCCAATGCTTGGTCCCTGTGATTCACAGAACCTGCCTGCAAGCCCTTCACTCCCACCTCTGAGAGCTGCAAAGGGACGTTTTCTGGTAACACCATCTCTTCCCTGCCAGGTTGGCTTGGGAGCTGCAAGCCTTCCAGCATCACTTCTGCAGAGGCTGAGAGCCCTCAGTTCAGCTTCAGCAGTGAAAATACTCGTTTCAAATGAATTCTACCCTTTGTAGTGACTTACTGGCTTCTCTACAGCAAGGCAAGCCTGGCCCAGGGGTGATGTTTGATGGTTGCTGGGCTGTTAGCATCCATCGTACCCTTCTAACGTGGGTGAGAGCTAATGTTCCTCCAGTGTGGGCAGTTTTGGGATGAAGCGCACTAGATGGTGCTGTTCAACCTCTGGCTGTGATTTCACAGGACCTTGCAAGGTCAGAAGTGGTGCCGAATTTGGCTTTACTTAAAAACCTTTTTGAAACTGGAGGACAGATAACACTACCCTGAAGTGCGAGGTCCTACACTGGTCGCTGGTGGAAGCAGAGTGCAGCTCACCCTCAGAGGGATGTGTACTACCTCCCTCCTCGTGCCTGGAGCACCCTCATTTCTGAGGTAGGATTCAGGCTTTGGCTACGTGAACAGCAATGGCAGAAGGGGCAGCCAAGAGAAAAATGTCCCAGGGTGAAGGGGAGGCTGATATCTCTCTCTTGGACCGCTGGCAAGATGACATTTGCAGAGCAGGAGGAAGAAAATGTGTTAGCAGTCAAGATGAAAGTATGAGCATGGTGGCACTGGAAACTGAGGGCACCCCGAAGAGCTCGGTGGGGATGAGGCACTCACAGCCCAGTCACATCACCACAGAGGCACTGAGCAAGCAGAGCCACGGGACACGTCTGGCAGCAGAACAAAGGAGGGAAGTGATCATGGGTATGGCTGACCTGGGAGCTGGAAGACGACTCCTGTCCTGATGGCAGCGAGGGATGGAGTATCTCCTGGCATGGGCAGTGAGGATGCCCACAGGCAGCTGTGCCAGGGACTGGGGATGAGAACTGAAGTAGGCGACTCTGGTTTGAACCCTCACAGCATCCCCTCTTGCAGGAGGCACTGGTCTAAAGATATCTCCCACCCTAGCAATGCCAGCCCTCCAAAAGCATCCGCAGAACAGCAGGACAAACTTTCTAAGACCTCACACCATGGCTCAAGGTGTATGTCCTATGGACAGCTTGATATAATTCCTGCTCTGGATTCCCCACCTCAAATTTATCAGCTTGCCGTGTATTTGCTTCTAGTGCTGGACAAAGCAAGGGGAAAGAAACATTTGGCCAGCAAGCTTATGTCTTTTTGCTCAGTTGCTGCTCTTTTTGAAAACCCTGAGCCTGCTCTTCCAGGCAGGTGGGAAGGGTGCAGAGCTCAGCAGCTCTAGGCACTTGGGTTCTTCCCCTCCAGCAAAATCATCCATTTTCCAGTTCATTCCCATTCCCACGTGGGTGCTTGCTTGCAAATCCTGCAAGGTTCACCAGGGGTCTACAGGCATCTCCCCTCCTAGGTACAGGTCTGGAGTGCATGGATGGGACAAAGGTTTTGTTGCTCACATCAAAAATAAGAAAAACTTCCAGGAAGGTAAAGGGGAGGAGGGCCTGGGCCAGCTCAGGGAGTGGTTTTTGTGGCTGCCAGCATTTGCTTGTGGTAGTAGAGAAGCCTGTATGGCGGAGAGAAGGCTCTGCGTGTTACCCAGAGCCTCTGCAGCATCCCAGCACCCTGACCTGTTCTCCCCAGGGTCTCATTCTGCCTTCAGCCCTGGTACCATCCCCTTGTACCTGTCCTAGCACTGGCCTCCTGCCCCCAACTCTGCTTCACCTTCCCTTGACAGATTACAGAGCCCCTAAACTTGGTGTTTCCCCCAAAAAGGACTGCAAAGAGCTCGTGCTGTGATTTATGAGGCTGCTATGGATGAGCTGATCACCCAATAACCAGACATCTCTTTCTTTTGCACAGTGATGGCACCTTGGGGTAGGTACAATCTACTTCTAGAAAATCATCTGTGGTTGATAACTGTCTAATGATGCTCTAGGGGTTGCGTAAAACCCATGCAAACCTATGAGCTGAGGCTACAAGTGAGATTTAAGGTTGGAATTCAAGTCCTTAAACTTTGAAATCACCTGTGTAGGGCCCTAGTTTCTTCTGGGACCTCACTCAGGGTGGGAATGGGTGGCTGGTGGCTACTGAGTCCGTCTCCGTTAAAGGGTGAAGATGCAGCATGCAACCCAGCTCTGCCTGAGCAAGGAGCTGGTGCTGACATTCTGAGCCGTGTAGGACTGCATGAGCCAGCACCAGGACCTTGGTGTCCCCTCCAACCTTTCACCTGTCCTCCACTCCACTTGTGGGGAAGAGCTGCCCATCTCTGGCAGAGCCCTTGCAGATCCAAGACCCTGCTGCTCCCCCAGTTTTGATCGACCCTCTTAGCCAAAAGCCATCACACACTCACTCAGCCAGCACCGCTAATGCCCAGTACTTCCTCATCACTAGGCAGTGAAGGTGAGCGTCCCCAGGTGTTGTCACCCATGCATTTTCCTGCACCCACCTTTGCGGTCTGCCCCAGACCGGAGCCTTGCACGCCTGCCTCTCCATGTTCCGGACCACCAGGATCGCTGCTTCTCTTGGGGAGCCAGGGGTGAGACACCATCCATGCACATCCCAGGAGCTCTGCTCTGCAGGGAGAAGAGATGTCAGCTTGTTCCTTCTGAGACTACTCTGCCCAGGAGATGGGGGGAATGTGTCACCCGGACCAGGCAGGGACATGCTCTAGTCCCTGCTCGCAGGAAGAGATCCTGCTGACGTGGTCCTGAAAGACTTATATTGGCCCTCCATGAATTGGAGATGTCTGGATCAGGCTTTGCTAAGCTATGCTGAGACCACACTGTTCCTGAGCCCAAGGGCTCTGGAGTGGTTAGTGAAATGGTCTCACCTTACAGACCTAGGGCGGGATGGAGCAGTAGCATTGGGGGCACATTCCTGAGCCCCACTGCAGCCCCAGGGCTCACCCATCTGCCTCAGGGCGTTGCTCACCCTGTGGCTGCTGCTCCAGCATCCCTGCAGTAGGATGGGATGAGGTGGGCATGCAGTGGGCACCATCCCCAGGGGGGAAACGTGGGGTCCAGCTGGTGGTTTTCATCATTGACAGCTCTGTTGAGACAGCTGATGGCTGCCAGTAGGATTATTCCAGGGCATCCCATGTTAATTCAACCTGTTTGACCCTGATGGGAGATGCAGATCTTTATCAAGTGATCTTCTTTATCAGAGATCCCAGTCAGCTGGGCTACTGAAGGGTAAGGGAAGGCTGATGCCAAAAGCACTGCTGGAACTATTGACTGCTTGACTCCTGCAGATCTGTTTTGAAGCACTGAGCAAGATATTCTGGCTTAGATATGGTCACTAGCCTGGCAGGTGAAAGCCCAGCGATACCTTGATGTCTGTCCTACAGCCCCACAGACTCCCAGACTGGCTGTTTTGATATGATCCCTACCAGCAGTCCAGCTTGGAGAGCAAGCGTTTGTCCCCATGCTCCTCGCTCACCTGTCCTGGAGGGGCAGCTCTCCCAGGGAGCTGGCAGAAAGTTTCATGATAAGCGATGTCATGTTTTGGCCAACACCTGGTGACCAAGTGCGGCCAGGTGGATGCACACTGCTGGTTTTCTCTGTTCTTGCCTGGGATGAGGCTCACTGACAGTGCATCTGCTTTGATGAGGTTCTTCGGGAGATGTGGAAAATGGTCAAGCTCTTTACCATGTAATTTTAGTTTATTGCGAGTCCACCTAGTGGCCCATGGGTTCATGGTCAGCTCTGCTGTGTGTGGTGAGGCCTATGAGGACATCTTGGAAACAAAGACTCAAACATACAGGACCAGCTCTGGGAATCGTTTTACCTGTGCACCTGACAGGTATCGTTCAGGTCTCAACTCGCCATTGTCCTTGGCCAGAAGAGCTTCCAGCTCACGGAGTGACAGCAGCAGCAGAGGTTGTGACTGGTTTACTCAGGTCCAAACCCCATCTAGGCCTGGGCCGGGACAAAGGATCCTTGTGGTTGCATCGGGTGCTGCTGAATTTCCCCATTCCATGGCACTTTCATCCCATATTTCTCCTGTGGTTTTCCTCACTGCTTCTCAGACAGGGCATTGGGTGCCTCAGATGCTCCTCTGAGAGCTGCTGTGCCTTGGAGAAGCTGTGCCTGCAGAAGCATCAGCTCAGTGTGCTCAGGCAGGCCAGCAGCAGGGCTGGGAAGCTGTTTGAAGCTAATTGCTGGTAATGAGCCCCTGGTGTCTGACGATGAGCAGTCAGGACGGTCGCACTTGTGGGAAATTGCAGCCTGCAACTAGGAGCCCTCTTCCACAGCCCAGTGTCTGCTCCAGGCAAGGGGGACAAGCCAGTCCAGTGGTGGGACCCCTAGTCCTGGCAGAACGCTTTGGGGAGCCTCCTCTCTGGTAACACAGCTGCAAACCCTCACAGCGTCTCTCCCTAACCCTGCTGAAGCCCCAGCCTCCACCACCCATTTCCCAACCTTCTTCTTCTCAGCAGCACCTCCAAAACCTTCAGCCTCCGGTGAGGGTTGTCCTGCTTTTCCATCTCCCCTGTGAGGTGGCCCCTTCTAGAGCAACTGCCTTGCCAGCCTTCTGGTGGACAGGATGATGTCGCATCACCAGCACTGAGCAGGGCAGCCAAGGCTTGGTACAGGCAAATCCTGGAGTCCCTCCACTCCTGGTGACCTGCCCGTGAGCTGCACCACCTGTGGGAAATGGTTTTTCTGCAGGATTCCTATTTTGTGGTGGGAGTGAGCTCCCAGGAAAGGCGCTAGGAGAGGCTCTGCACTGACAGACACCGGCTGAGGTCCTGAACAGGTGAGGCAAGATGCTAGACCCAGCGGTGACTCTGGAGTTCCACTGCTTCCTTCTGCAGAGAAGAGCAGAAATTCACAGAAGTGTGATGGTGCCCTTCTGCTGCACCATCTCTGCCGGGGCTGGACATCCACAGACTGACTGGGGACACCCAAATGTGGTCATGTTGGTGGAGCTGTGGGAGGAAGCTGTGTGGTTAAACAGGCCGGTGCAAGCTCTGATGCTCCTCGGTACTGAACCCAATCTGTGCTGAGCCATGGTTGGTGAGCTGGGAGTGCTCAACAAGTACCACTTATTCATGCTGTTATAGAAGAGCTTCCTCACTCTTCTGCTGCTTTAGATACCCCAGCATAAGCCCAGCCTGGGAGATCATCTTGGTATTGATTCATCTCAAGACTTTCCTGCATCAAAATGTGGAGAATATCAGAGTTGTCCTGACGCGCAACTGGAAAAATGACCCACAAAATCATTCACTGTGGGAAGAAATCCCAAGAAGTGGGAGAGTCTTTGTGTTCAGAGGGTTTCCAGACATGCTCCACATCTAGAGCAAAGCTGTCTTGGTGCTGGATGTCAGCCATGAGATTCCCTGTTCCCTTCTGGTGGTATTTCTGGGACTGTCAGTGACCCTTTTCTGCTCATTCTTACCACTCTGTAGCTCTCCTCCCTGGGTGTGAAGCCCCAGGGCCCCTTTCTCCTAAAATCCTCTCCCTTTCCTGTGCCAGGGAGGGCAGGTGAATGGTAGCAGAGCCAAGTCTTCTCTGGACAGGATGGCTGAGAGCCAGGGGAGACATGAGCTAGCAGTCATGAGCACCCCACGGACTTCTCTTTCCCTGGGGAGGAGAGAGAAAGAACCGCTCAGCAGACACATAAGCATCAGGCTGGGCAGGGGGTCTCAAGCTTTGCTGTCTCCTGCAGGTACCAAGCCTTGGATGATCTTCCATAGAGTGGTGCTGCTTAGATGTCTGCCTCCATCAGGACACAGAGGCTGCTGCCATCACCTTCTGCTGTCCAGCCTGCCCATCTGCAGCCATTTCATAGAATCATAGAATCACCAGGTTGGAAAAGACCCACAGGATCATCAAGTCCAACCATGAACCTCTAGTCTTCTGATTTCACACCACCCATGCTCGTGCCAGCCATGTCCTTCAACCTATGCAGCTCTTCTCCTGCGTGGTGGGAGCAGACAGCAGCCTGATCTCTGCAGCTTTGGTGTTCCTGCCCTTGGGGCACCAGGGTCTCCTGGTGGTCTCCCAGAGGATATATTCCCCACTCTGATAGTCCTGCTGGACCTTCTCTTATAAAAGCATCTCTGTCAGAAGTCCTTCCATGAATGAATGTTGACTGGTGTGATGAGTAGCCTCAGGAGAACCCGTGGCTGGCAAACATGAGCAAATTAGGCCTCATATTAGAGTTCATCCTTATCCTTTATAGTTACAACTGGCCAAAGCACAAGAGATTGTGTGGTGGTGGATGTACAATACCAAATCTTGCCTGACCTTGGACAGTCTTCCTGCAGCAGGAGCTTCCACAGCATGCCAAGGATATCTCAGGAAGAACATCTCACAGATGAGACCGACGTGGACATTGATGAGTCTTCTCACACTTCTCTGACCCTCCCAGGGCCATGAGGTTGGAAGAGCACCCATAGGCTGTGTCTGGAGATGATGTGGGCAGCTGTTCCATGACAGCCCAGCCCACCTGAGCCTTCTTCTGCAGTGGGATGTGAAGCAGAGGTGCCTGCAATGGAGGTTCATGGCTCCCTTTTCCCAGGGGAGAGGTGTTTTCAGACCTCCAATACAGAACGTATTTGATCAGCCTGTTTAGCTCAGCCTCATATTCACCAGCTGCCCAGAGCCTGGCACCTCTCTACCCACAGCCATTGAAGTTATGTCTGACAATGAAAATGGAAGAGTTAACCTGAATTTTGATCCTGTGCCTCCCAGCTGGTTTGTGCTCCTTGTCTGTCAACCTAGCCTCCACCTCCTGCACTGGGTGAACCTCCGCATGGATCATGCAGACCATCCAGGAGTTTTGTGGTACTGGTTAGAGCAAGAGGCTGGGTTGGGCAGTGAGGCTCAGTTAGTCTCCGTTACGCCTCAGCCTTTGAAAGAGCACCTAGTTTGATGGGTGGCATCCACATCTGTGACCTCCATCCCTCAAGTCCCTTAGTGGGTCTCAGGATGGACCATCCAGAGCTGCTAACTTTGCATTTAATCACACTGTGTGCGCATGTGTTTGCAGAAACTTTTGAGCATTGGCCAATGCCACTTGAGGAAGACTGTGGTTCTGGAGGACTCAAAGTACCCGAGAGCATGGTCAAAGTGGAAAAGGATGACTTGGAGCTTGTGGTAACATCCAGATCCCTTGGAGGCCATTTCCTCCCCTGGTCACTTACTGCCTTTAATACTACTACAATGATGAATGCCCTGTGCTCCCATTCTTCAGGAGAGGTCTTCTCTCCTCTGCTGTCCCTTGTCATGAGGACTGAACCCTGAGCAAGCTCTCTGGGCCATTTAAAACCAGTCCTTTTAGTCCCTCTGTTGCTGTGTCTCCTTTCTGTGGTCCTACTGAAGATCCCTCCGGCTGCATCTGAGCCAGTGGCTTTGGACTGCATGGAGGTTATCATAGTGGGAACATGGACATTTTTGGCTCAATGGTATCCTGAGAGGTCCAGAAGCTCCTTAGCTCTCCAGCCAGAGACCCTGCTTCCTCTCTGCAGAGGTCTCTGCTGGCTCAGTCCTCATCCTCTCACCATGGCCACCAGCACCCAAGACTCCAGGCGTTTCACAGCCGTTATCCACCAGCAGCTCAGCCTGTGGACCTACCCTGGCCATCTCCCTCCTCTGTCCCCTCCTGGCCCAGGGGAGCCCATTGCTCAGGACTGGCCATTCCTGTGGCCTGAAGGAGCTGAGTGGCCGGTGTCCCCTGCTCACCTCCGGTATTTGTAGCTGCCAGCTCACCACTGGCCACCTTGCCCCATCTCAGCTCAGTCCCACCAGCTCCCACCTCCTCCTGCCTGAAGGCCCCACATCGACTGGGCTGTGTCCGTGTGGTCCCTGCTCGCATCTCACCTGCCCTTCAGTGCCGTTGTTTTTCTATTCGCTTTTCAGGTTCCTCAGCTCTGATCTCTGTTTCTCTCGGCATGGGAGGACAAGTTCTACCCACTCGCCGCTCTCCGACTTGTGGTGCCGGCAACTCTTCCTTTGCATCAGTTGTATCCCACTTCCTTGTGGGAAGGTGACTCCCCCATCCCAAGGCAATGACACTTCCCAAGGTAAATCCCAGGACAGCTGTTTTGGGGGCAGCCCCCTCAGCTTTGCCCTGCTGCCCATGGAAATCATCATCCCAAAACCAGGCACAGGGCAAACCTGCCCTGGCAGCCCTCCCTGCCGCCACCACCCTGCTAGGAGGTGAGGAGCGACGGTCCCGCTGGGGTCTTGGCAGGATCCCTGTGAGGATTCGGGGCTGGCCGCTGCCAGGAACATCCCTGTCCTCTTTGTGCTCCCTCTGGTAAGCGGCGCAGTACAAATATCAGCCAGCTTCTTTGAAATGAAAATAAAACTGATAAAAGTCAGACAAATCCTCCACCACAGCCCCCGCTGCTGGCCCGAGCGGTGGCTCTTTCTGCCGCCGAGCCAGCTCCCGCAGTTATAAATACATTATGTATGCCGGTGTCCATCGGCCAGCGCCTTTTGTTGCTGCTGAATATGTCCAGGCCAACAAAAGTGGACTGGATTAGCCACAGTGGATTAAAAGATTTTCTTCTTAGAGTTTACCTAATAATATAACAATTGACATAGAAGGTCTCTTTGAACTCTACACAACTCTCTTATTTTACCATCTGTGAGTTTGCTTTCCGTGCCGCTGATGGGGCACCCGTCTGCCGATGGTGCTGGTGGTGGGAACGCTGCCTGGAGCTGAATTTGTCGCGGAGCAGAAGCAAACAGCCCGTGTTTGAAGGGAGGAAGCGGGAAAGGAAAGTGGCACAACTTCTGTCCTCCTGCCTTTGTCCTCGGCCCTTCTGCTGGTGGCCACCGAGCTCATGATGCTGCGGCATAGGGAGGAAAGAGACCCAAGGAATGGGCTTGAGCGATGGGGAAGCCACTGGTCATCTGCAATTTGAGGTGTCTGGAGAGGTCTTGGGCAGAATAAGCTCTTTCATTCATCGCAAATTTGGGGAGAGTTGCCGAACCGTGATCCGATGGAGTTTGCTCTTCTTGGTTCAGCCATTGGGCTCTGGCCACCGTCCCTGGTCTCCATTGCAAGATGGGTCAGGCAGCGGCAGCAGCGACAACGGGAAACATGGAGGGCAGCGACAGCAGGGGAGGAAGGCTCCCCCCACCATCCTGCGGTGCCGCCGCCGCTCGCCCCCTCCTTCGGCACACCCTGCCATCCCAGCCCTTGGGCTTTGATCCCGTCCGGGGGGGCTCCATTCACAAATCTTTCATAGCCGCCTTTGGAAATACCCGTCTTCAGAAGTCACGCGTAATGAGATGGGGAAGACGACGAGCAATTTAGGCTCTGCTCTTTCTGGCTTGTAGGGTTTTTTTTTCATCTCCATTTCCCCTCCTATTTTTTTTTTTTGTTCCCCCATCTATTTATTTTTTTCACAAAGACACTTTTGGAGCGGCACCGACTTTACACGGGCTCGCCACACCACCCTAGACCCACTGGGGGGGCAAGAATATGGGGCTCGCTCCTCTCAGCCGGGGGCCTTTGATGAAGCTGCTTTGCGAAATTTGATTTGAAAGGCCTACGATGGCAATTTGGGGAGAATGGTGGAGCCTTTCTCCACCCGCCTCTCTTTGTCTCTCGCCCGAAAGGGGGGTTTCATTGTGGGTGCCGGGGTCGGGGTGGTGGCGTGGGTGGGGTGGGGCGATGGAAGGGACCGCGGCGCAGGAGAACAATAAGCGGGGAGATGGGGAGAGTTGGGATTTCTCACCTGCCTGGGCGTTCGCAGTCCGCCATGACGCGAGCAGCCGCCCTGTTCGCCGCTGGCCGGAGCACTTTTTTTCCCCCAGACTCTTGAACCTATTTCCCTTTCTTGGCAAGTGCGTGGCTGGAAGATGGGAATCTTTACTTTATATTGCAGCTTGGGCTTCCCAGCCTGATTGGCTGCGGTCAGGACCAAATGCTGGTCCTTCCATCCCATCGTCACTATGGCAACCGGTCCCGTTAGGCACCACCGATTTACTTATAATTACTGGGTAAATAGTCAAGACAGGCCGCTTTCATCCCACATCGAGAGATTGCTCTTCCTCATCGCCTCTTTTCCCTTCCCCCTTTTTTTTTTTTCATTGGAGGAGGAAGCCCTAAAGAGCAGCAGCACTTAAGGAAAACTCTTTGAAGGCTGTTGCAGAAATTGGTGCCTCCCCTTGGCCAGCCTTTTCCCTCATCACTCCTGCTGCACAATGTCTCGATGTCAGGGCTTTCCCTCACCATCATGCAGCCTTCACCAACCTTCTCCTCCAAGGATCAATGCTGGGTGGGGATGGATGATGCCCTGAAGGTGAGAGGGTCTGACCACAGCAGGCTCTGCCACAGTCATTGCTTCTGCCTTTCATGGGGACCTCACATTGGTTCCTCTACAGAGCTAGGATGGGGCTGAACAGTCCTCCATCATCTCCACCATCCTTCACCTCCATTATTGCCTTTAGGGATTCATATTCACAGCATGTGGAGTTTCTGCCTGGGCACCAACATCGCCTGAGCATAGAATCATAGAGTCACCAGATTGGAAAAGACCCATTGGATCATTGAGTCCAACCGTTCCCATCAATCACTAAACCATGTCCCTCAGCACCTCATCCACCCATCCCTTAAACACCTCCAGGGAAGGTAACTCAACTCCCTCCCTGGGCAGCCTTTGCCAGTACCCAATGACCCTTTCTGTGAAAATTTTTTTCCTAATGTCCAGCCTGAACCTCCCCTGGTGGAGCTTGAGGCCATTCCCTCTTGTCCTCTCTCCTGTCACCTGGAAGAACATCATCACTGTGGGGCTCGGTCAGACCTCTCCCCAGCTCTGTGGGACCCAATGGTGACATGAACCAGGAGAGGTCAGCTGGTACCTTTGGCTCCAGCTCCTTCCTCCGGTCTGGGGTGCTGGGGCACCTTCCTGCCACGCTGCTCCTTCTCAGTTCCGCAGGGCACAGGCCTTCTCATTACTCCTGGTGGGTGTTTAATGACGAGGGACAGAGAGATACACACAGGTCTTGTTGTCAGGTCTGCGAGCACAGATGACTCATGCTTGTGGCTGGAAAATGGGCAACAAAGGGACTTGGGAAAAATCTAAGGGCTAGAGAGATCCTGCAAAAATGTGGAGCTTGTGGGCAGCAGGGTGAGAAAGGAGCAGGGTGGTCTCCAGGGAAATGAAGCAAGGGTCGTCTTCCCATTCCCTTCTCACAGCCATCCGGAGGGAGGGGTCCATCAGGACAGCTGCAGGAGGAGCAGTAGGAGGTGATGCCTAAGCTCCTTTCTTTGGTTGGAGGATGGGGGATTCCCACCCTGCTTGCCGGGAGTGCAGAGGACGGGGCTGATCACAGACAACAGCGTGAAACCAGGCGAGGAGAGGGCAACAAGGAGCCACGGGGCCGGGAGATGCCTCCAGGGCTTTTGAAGGAAACAGGGGTTGCCCAAGCTATCTGCTCCTAGGAAGGACAATTTGGAGTCTGGCAGATGCAATAATGATTTTCCTGACAGGGAACGTGTGGGCCTGGGGAGAAGGGCTGACTGATGCCCTGCACTGCAGCTCATCGAGATGCCCGGCCAGCCCAGCAAACGGCACATCCAGGCGCTGGGGATGAGCAAAGGAAGGCACCAAGCACTGGGCCGGTGTCAACAGCTGGGAAGGCCCAGCTTAAACAAACACAGCAGCCAGCGGCACGCAGGATGCGGCCAGCCCCGAGTCAGCTGAGCACCTTAGCACCCAGCTCGCTGCAGGGCAGTAAAGCAGCAAGCAGAGCAGGTGGGTATGTAACACGCTGCCACCCCGGGGTATGGTGTCTCCACGCCCTGCCTTTAAATACACTTTCCATTACCGGGGCCAGGAGATGGCCTGTTCCAGGCCCTACAAGGCACAGGGGGTTTGGAAGCACTGCAGGGTATGGGGGTGACTGGCTCAGGACCCTCGGGCCACGGAAATTAGCACAGCTTGAGTGCTGCTGTCTGACTGTGGGTTTCACCACACTCTGGTCTTGCCTGGGGTTGCTCTCCCACTTACGCTTTTCCTATTTGAGAAGCAGCTTCCCTGCGAAGCGCTTTGCAGATCACTTCCTTTCTGCTGAAGACAAGCTGGTACCTCTCCAGGAACCTGTGGGCTCCAGGACCCTCCGGCCCATAGAGGGGACAGGACGAGAGGGAATGGCCTCAAACTCCACCAGGGGAGGTTTAGGTTGAACATTAGGAAAAAAGTTTTCACAGAAAGGGTCACTGGGCACTGGAACAGGCTGCCCAGGGAGGGAATTGAGTCACCTTCCCTGGAGGTGTTTAAGGGACAGGTGGATGAGGTGCTGAGGGACATGGTTTAGTGTTTGATAGGAACGGTTGAACTTGGTGATCTGGTGGGTCTTTTCCAACCTGGTGATTCTATGATACTTGTGGCTGGGGACCCATGCACAGGCACTAAGGCCACAGAGCCACGCGGGCAGACCCTCCTGAGCATCCTCCAGTGGTTCCCATGGTAACTCCTAGGCTCACAGGCTCCAGAGCAGGCACGTTTTTCAGCCTTACACCATCACAACTTCAACCACACCCACCCACCACCCCAGCTCCCGTGTCAGGGTCTCAGCACACACCACTCTCTTCCCCCTCCAGCCACCCAAGACCTACTGACCTCTCACCCTGCTGCAAAGAGCAGCTCCACAAGCCTCCTCAGCAAAAGCACCTTCCCCAGAACCCTGCAAAGGCTCCAATTCACTTCTTTCTCCAGTGTATCATGCTGAAAACAAGAAAAAACTAGTAGCATGAGAGAGCAGCAGTGTTCACAGAGTAAAGGGGAGCGAAGCAGAACAAGAGGGTCTATGTACAGGTGGTTTCCCACCTCCGCACTTGGGCAGGTCCCAGCTCTGTGCATCCCAGCACCATCCAGTCAGGCAGAATCCTGCTAGCTCGGTGCCTGCATCCACGGAGAATCCCCCTGTCTTTGGTGCTAGCACCCAGCTCCAGTCCCACACTTTGAATCCAGTGAAAGAGAACTAGTAAAAAGAAAAGGCCACAGCTAATAACCCCAAGACGAAGTCTTGCAGCAAGACTCAAAGCTTGATGTCAAATAGATCCAAGAGCTTAAAATGTGAGAAACAGGAGAAAGTGCCAGGTACAGTGGGAGCCACAGTGGGACAAAGCTCGATTCCCAGAGCTGGAGCAAGGCAGATTAAAGTCAGCAGCAAAGACTTTCCACCACTTCTACCCCTCTGAATCAGTGTACGGCTTTTAAGAGGAAAGATTTAACCAAGTTCAGGTCCTTGGCCAGCCTCAGAGGTCCATACCTGGAGGTGTTTGAGGCTGGGTTGTGGATGCGGCTCTGAGCAACTGATCCTGTGGGAGGTGTCCCTGCCCATGGCAGGAGGTGGAACTGGACAGGCTTTATGGTCCCTTCCAACCCAAACCATTCTATGATCTGGGGTTGTTTAGCCTGGAGAAGAGGAGGCTGAGAGGAGACCTCATTACTCTCTACAACTCCCTGAAAAGAGGTTGTAGAGAGGAGGGTAATGGCCTCTTCTCCCAAGTGACAGAGGACAGGACAAGAGGGAATGGCCTCAAGCTCCACCAGGGGAGATTTAGGCTGGACATTAGGAGGAACTTTTTCACACAGAGGGTCATTGGGCACTGGAACAGGCTGCCCAGGGAGAGGGTTGATTCACCTTCCCTGGAGGTGTTTAAGGCACGGGTGGATGAGGTCTTGAGGGACATGGTTTAGTGTTTGATAGGAATGGTTGGGCTAGATGATCCGATGGGTCTCTTCCAACCTGGTTGTTCTATGATTCTATGATTCCAAGTCCCCATGTGAATAAATACCTGGTTAAACACCAAGTGTGCAGTGTGTTCTGCAGGGGTTCCTCCGAGGCTCTCTGCACAGCCTGGGGCAACTCATGCTTCTGGGAAAAGGGAGGTGATGTGGTTTGCTGACAATACCTGGTTGATCAGGGCAAGAACAGCTGGTAGAGTTCAGCCTTTATAAAGGCACACAGTGAAAAATCCAGCCTGAACAGACACCAGCGAGGTGTCTTCACACAAAGAAATTCCTGCTTCCTACAGGGATAAATAAGCCAGTGACCTCTAAAACGGTCCCAGGGGCTCTAGAGGCTTCCTAGGGGTCCTAGAAGGGTCCTCGGAGTCCCTAAATGGGTCCCAGGGGGCTCTGAGGGTTCCTGGGTGTTGTAGAAGGCCCTAAAGGTGTACCAGGGGTATCTAGAGGGTCCCAGGGGGCTCTAGAAGGGTCCTAGAAGGACCTAAGGCAGTCCCAGGGGCTCTAGAGATTTTCATGGATTCTAGATGGGACTAAGAAGGCCCTAAAGGGGTCCCAGGAGTCTCTAGAGTGTTTCTCTGAGTCCTAGAAGGGTCCTAAAAAGCCCTAAAGGGGTCTAGAGGGTTGTGTGGAGTCCTAAAAGGGTCCAAGAAGGCCCTAAAGGGATCCCAGGAGGCTCTAGAGTGTTTCTCGGGGTCCTAGAAGGCCCTAAAGTGGTCCCAGAGAGCTCTAGAAGGTTTCTCAGAGTCCTAGAAGGCCCTTAAGAGGTCCCAGAGGGCTCTAGAAGGTTTCTCAGAGTCCTAAAAGGCCCTAAAGTGGTCCCAGAGGGCTCTAGAGGGTTCCTTGGGGTCTAACACCCCAGTGTAGGGCTGGGCAGCTCTGATATAGACTGAAGAAGCAGCTCCACCAAACACTGCCTCACCCCTCGTACCAGCCCTGAGGTGCCTTGGATGTCAAGGTTGTCTGGCAGAGAGGGAGGTTGGCTTTGTACAACCCCTTCCAGGGACATGCTCAGCCCATCACAGCCCCATCCGTGCCAGGTGCTGCCGGAGAAGCCCACGGTGCTGCTGCTCCCTTATCCCTACTGCTTCTGATCCTACAGGCTCCTTCCAACTCCTTCAGGTTGTGCATCTCTGGGACTCTGCACATCCCTGCAATGACCTTTTTGAGCAGCCATGGCCCCAGGTACCCAGAGGTCCTGCAAGCGAAGCCCTGCTCCTGTCTCAGAAATGTCATTTTCTGCATTTGCCAGACTGCTCTACCTGGCCTGACAGCACCATTTTCAGCGTTACCATGGTGATGGCTGCATGGTGATGAAGATGCACAGGGACAGCAAAGTCCAGCCATGCAGAGGAGCCTGTGGCCAGTCCCCAGCCAGCAAAGCTGCCCCTTGCACCCGCCCACACAGCCAACCTGAGCCCATGACATGCAGCAGGAGCTATGGATGGAGGTAACTCCACACACCCACCTGTGCCCTGTGAGCCCAGCAACCCTGGTCCAGCTCAGCTCATGCCTATAGGAGAGATTGCAGCAGGAACTTATCAGGAGCAGATGGTTTGGGCAATTAATGCATTTGCATATGTAGATTTTTATGGGGCATTTTTTTCCCTATGACTCCTTACCGTAAAAGCTAAGCTCCACTCAGGACCTGCCCATCTTTCTCTCCAGCCAGGAGCCCGCACCTGGCCCTGGGCTGGTCTCACCTGGCTGCCCTCAGAGCCACGTATTCTGCCTGCAGGAGAGTCCCAGGACATCATCAGGTTTGCTGTGACATGATGGCTATGCCATCTCCTGCAGGGCTGGGGCAGCTGACCAGGGTGAGCAAAGAGTTGGGAACCAATAGGATGAAGAAATCCAGAAGCCACTCATGGAAAGCCACCAGGTTCTTCTACTGCCCACTCCAGGGATGCTCATGCAGAGCCAGGCTGTTGTCCACTGCTTAACCAAGGTGGGTAGGTGGGCTCCTAGTAGTCCTGTGTGCAGCTAATGGCTCCATCCCACCATCCCTGCCTGCAGCCACTCCTCCTGGAGGTGATGGCTTGATGCATGAGATACTTCCTTGGGTGAGCACAGGACATGGCTGCAGAAGGAGCTTCAGGCAGAAGTTTATACCCTGAAGAACAGGAGGGAGCAAAACTGTTAGACTCCTTTTTCCCACTCAGACATGACCTTTCCTCTCCAGCCAGCACTTGGTAGATGGTCTTCTTCAGTTCATTGCTCATCCCACTTTTCTCAAGCCTGCAGCCATTCCACATGCAACTTCACAAGGTAGAGTAGCTACTGGAACTGCATCACAGAAAAAGTGAGGCTGGGAGGACCTCTGGAGGTCTCCAGTCCAAACTCCTGCTCTGAGCCAGGATGGTTGCAAAGCTAGAGCTGGTTGCCTCGGACCTTGCCCTGTTCTTGAGGAAGCCCCTATCATAGAGGTGCCATCACCTCTCCAGACCCCTCTACAGGGCTGCACCATGTCCTGGGGAAGATTTTTCTTCTATCCAAGCAGCGTTTTCTGTGTCACTTGCAGCCACCAACCAGCACTGCCCATGGCCTCCTGCCCTTTCCTGTGTCCCTTGGAGATGGGCCTGGCTCCATCTTGATCCTTAAAATCCACAAACAAACCACTTGTTACAAATGATACTCACTGGCCATGGGCATGTTTACTGCCATTTCCTTGTCACCCCTAAACACCACAAAGCAGACCCACCCCACAGCTGTCAGGGTGAGCACAGCCCATACCCACCAGCCACCATAGAACCCAAGTCCAGGTTCTTGACAGAAATGGAGTCCTGCTGATTAGAAAGGGAACATAGCAGCGATGTTTGAAAAGTGTTTGCTGCAATTGCTCAAGTGAGTTTCTAAACGTCACGTCTTCTTGAGAAATGCTGCAGGAAGACAATGACATCAGCCCTGCATGTTCACAACTGTGCAGCCACAGACATTGCATCCCCTGAAGCTGCAGCACCTCTGGTCCACAAGCAGAGCTTCCAGCTTTCCACCAGTCAGGAGAGCGCAGCTCTGGGTGAAGCTGTCTGTAGCCAATGGAAAGGAGCAAAGGGAGGGTTTCTTGGCAAAGGCAGGATGAGAGAGTGGAAGGCTCCAACTCAGAAGTCAGGGTTAACCACTTCCCGAGTAGGCTTCCCCATGGAAGAGCTCCTGCAGCCCCCATCACTCTCACGGTGTCCCCATTGGTGTCTCCAGTGGGATAGCTCTCCCACATCTGGGTAAAGGCTCCTGCCACCCTTGGCATCCCCCAAACCTTCCCAAGGCAGCAGAACCCACAGAATGGGCATGGACCACCAACAGTACTGCAGAACAGAGTCTACTTCAAGGACAGGTGATACAGCAGCATAGCTGAGGACATACAGCCCAGGCTGCCCTTGAGATCACAGAATCATAGAACGGTTTGGGTTAGAAGGAACCTTAAAGCCCACCCAGTTCCACCCCCTGCCATGGGTAAGGACACCTCCCACTAGACCAGGTTGCTTGAAACCCCATCCAACCTGGCCTCGAACACCTCCAGGGATGGGGTAGCCACCACTACTCCAGGCAACTTTGGCCAGGGCCTCTCCACTCACAATTAAACATTTCTTCCCAAGATCTCATCTCAATCTTTCCTCTTTCAGCTTAAAGCTACTCCCCCCAATCCTATGCCTGCACTCCCTGATCAAGAGCCCCTCTCCAGGTTTTCTGGAGCCCCTTTCACTATTGGAAGCTGCTCTAAGGTCTTCCCAGAGCCTTCTCAAGGCTGAACAACCCCAACTCCTTCAGCCTGTCCTTTAACGGGAAGTGCTCCAGCTCAGATCATCTCCATGGCCTCTGGATTTGTTCCAACAACTCCACGTCCTTTCTGTGCTGAGGACTCCACAACTGAACACAAGGCTCCAGGCAAGGTCTCAAACACAACACCACGTGACTGGGAGGTAATTTCACATCCCTAAAACCCAACCCTTAGTTCAGAGCAGAAGCTGATTGCTGTCCCCTCAGCCATCCCAAGCAGCCCCCCTCACCACTGGGGCTGAGAGCAGGATGCGGGCAGGCACCCCACATTCCAATAAAGCCACGGAGAGGGGTTGGGACAGAGCCACAGGCTGGAGCTTTGCTCAGAGCTGCATTAAAATGCATGAGTCGCACTAGCCCTAATGATGAGCAGAGCTGTCAAACAAGGATCTTGTCCCAGCTAATTATCTCTAACGAGGGCAGAGTGTCAGGGTCCCAGAGGAGCCGGGCAGCAGCTTCGCACTTAGCTCAGTTGCAGAAGAGGGAGAAGATAAGCAAATGTCATTGTGCTGGCCTAGCTACACAATCATTAATTAGGCAAATGTGACCTTCTGTGCCAGTTTGCTCTTGAGAACTTGGACTTGCCGGAGCTGGGACATGCAGGCAGGCTGGAAACAACCCAGCTTTGGACACCCAACCTGTCCCCTGCAGTGCTGAACCTGCTGCACCCGCACAGAGACAGCACAGCCCCAGGCAGCTCAGCTGTGCCACACTCACCCTGGAACTCAAATACCCATCCTGAGGGAGGGCTTCAACTTGTTCCCCGGCCCAAAACGCACTGGAGAAGTCCGGTCTTCATGGAAGGCCACTATTGAGATTGCATTCACCTCAACCACCTCCCTCATCCCCAGCTTCCCAGCACAGACTCCAAGCTTACCCAGCAACTACTCCACAGCATCCCTGGTCCAGATCCTTAAGGCAAACGTTAAGGCATGAAGAATTTCCCCTCCCTTGTCGTCCTACTCCATTCCAGTGCAGAGAGGACCAGCCTCATGCTGCACCCAAGCCCAGTTTCTCTCATTGTGGGACCTCTGGCTCAGAAACAGTTGCCTTTATGTGCTGGAGAGGGGATCATGTCTCATGCCAAGGTGAGGTGAAGGCAAAGTCTCTTCCTGGGGTAACAATCCAGATTTGGGGTCCACACGTGTGGCATCCTGCAAGCTCTGTGCTTGTCCCTCACCTCAGAGCTGAAAGGAAAGAGAGGAGAGGCTGCTTGTTCTCCAGCGAGAAACCCACTGCAGGACCAGAAAGCTTACTGTGAACAGCCACACACAGCTCTGTTCACTAGCATTTAGAACAGAACCACACGCAGGATTGGTTGAGAAAGGACCTTTAAAGCCCAAACCCTGCAGTGAGCAGGGCATCCACCAGGTTGCTCAGTTTCTCATCCAACCTAGCCTTGAACATTTCCAGGGATGGGGCATCTTCTATGTTTCTGGGCAGGCTGTGCCAGCATTTCATCACCTTCAGTGTTAACAACCTCTCCGCTTTCAGTTTAAAACCATTCCTTCTTGTTCTATTGCTAAACACTGCGCTAAAAAGTCCCTCCACAGCTTTCCTAGAGCCCCTTTCAGTACTGGAAGGAAGCACTTTCAGACCCTAGTTGCCAGATGAGAGCAAAGGCTTCAACACCCACTTCAACTACATTTTTACAAAATAAAAGATTTTAAAGTCAGCAACACCAAACAGAGTGAGTGCTGTAAGCCAAGGGGCTAGAGGAAGCCATGGGGCCAGCACAGGGCAGCTCAGCCCTACCTGACAGGCACCGCATGGGGCAGGAGGTTGGAGTTCCGCTTCCAAGGAACATCTGTGTCTGCTGCAAGGGGGACGGAAGCTGATCTAGGTTACACCACCAGAGTGTCCTATAACGCACTGATGAGCCATGAGCATCAGAGAGAAGTTTACTCGTGTTCCACTTCATTTTATACTGTTACCAAGCCCTCAGCAGCAGCCAACCACTTGTACAGGCAGAACAACCACGTTAAGTCAGTCTTACAAAGGCACAGGACAGAAACTCTTCTCTCAGCGCACAGGAACGGTTCCTCACTGAATTTACGCTGTTGCTAGACTGCAAAAACTGCAACGTGCCCCTGGGCACACCCTTTGTGCAGCCCTTCCACACAAAAGCAGTTCAGACAGAACTCTGTGAACACCACAGCTTGGGGGTGTTCTGCTCCAAAGGTTTCTTTCTTTTTACTCCTTCTGTGCTGCCTGCTCTTTCAGTTGGTTGACAAGTTCTTCAGCATACACCTTAAAGAGAGGGACAGGGTCCTGAAAAAGAGCAGAAGATAGAGCGCAAATGTGAGCAGCAGCACAGGGTGAAGCTCCCCCATCCCTGGAGGTGTTCAAGCCCAGGCAAGATGAGGATTTGAGCCCCTGATCCAGTGGGAGGTGTCCCTGCCCATGGCATGGGGTGGGACTGGATGGGCTTTAAGGTCCATTCCAACCCAAACCGCTCTAAAGATTAAATAAAAATTAATTTGAAATTAAACAGCTATTGGTCAAATAAATAATCACAAGGACAAGAGGGAATGGCCTCAAGCTCCACCAGGGGAGGCTTAGGCTGGACATTAGGAGGAAGTTTTTCACAGAAAGGGTCATTGGGCATTGGAACAGGCTGCCCAGGGAGGTGGTTGATTCACCTTCCCTGGAGGTGTGTAGGGGACAGGTGGATGAGGTGCTGAGGGACATGGTTTAGTGTTTGATAGGAATGGTTGGACTCGATGACCCGCTGAGTCTCTTCCAACCTGGTGATTCTATGAATAAATTCATAGAAAAATCCATACACCAATCCAATATATAATCCAAACAAATAAATATGAAAATACATTTTAATGGATTGATCATAAAAATAAATAAACTCCGTCCCAAAACTTGGGCACAGAAATATAAGCAGGTTCCCATGGCTGCTCAGCAGTTTGCGAGTAGTGCTTCTATCGCTCAGGCTGCTCAGACCACCTGGGTGTGCAGCTTGGTGCCAAGTGCCACCTCAGGAACTCACCTTTTTTTCTAGGAGGCGCTGTTTTTCTATTGCTTCTTCTAAACTCAAGCCAACCCATTCCGCCTCCTCTTCAGGGATCGCAAATTCCTGTGGGAACAGAGGGAGCAGGTGGTGCAGTCTATTCAGGTGACCAAGATACAAATCCTCTCTACGCTCAACTCAACCATGCGATCCAGAAGGAATGTTATTACAGGCAGATCTTAAACACTCTTCACTCATTTGTGTCAACTAAAACCCAATTCCCTTCTCTCCTCTACAATTAGTAAGAGTCCTGCTTTCTCTGATCAGTAGTTCTGGGGCCGTAATTCATCACAACCCCAAGGAAGCAAAAGACACAGAATTGAACTGCACCTCAACAGTCTGGGCTGCACACTGCAGCATCAGCACGAATCCTCACTGCAGCACCAGCTCCCGCGAGCGCTTAGTGCAGACCTCAATGACAGCAAAAACATGCTTTGGTGTTCCTAGAGGACGGGTAAAGAAATTAACAGCCCAAAGAGGGACAAGAAGAACCTGATGAACGATGTTTAGCTCTTCTCTGCCCATACCCTTAACCTTAATCGCAGGAGCATTAACATCAGTCTGTGCCGTGACAGGGTGATTAGGGCTTTATCAGCCTAGACAATCAGCAAACATCATTGCAGACACCAGGGCAGGAATGGCAGGTCAGGCACCCACCTGGTATTTATTATAGATCGCCTCTCGTCTGGCTGGATCATCGGGATGAAGTTTAGGCACCCACCTGGTATTTATTATAGATCGCCTCTCGTCTGGCTGGATCATCGGGATGAAGTTTAGGATCCCGCCGGGCAAGTCGCAGCAGCATCGTTCGCTTCAAGTCCATGCCCAGCTTTGAGCACATGTCGGCTTTTGGAGTCTGGAGAAAAAGAAAAAGCCTGATGTTAAAATGCACCAGGAGAACAGCTGCTGGAGAACACACAGCATATGGAGAACATATCAACGTCCAGAGAACATCACCAGCTCACCCGTGCGGTGTAGAGGCTCTCAGGATACATAAGGAAAGATCCCTTAGGTAGGTTAGGCATTGGTGAAACCCTGTCTTGAGCAGCAAGTGCGGTTTTGGGCACCACGGGCTAAAAAGGGACCTCAAGATCCTTTGGATCTTTGATACTGCAGAGCGTCCAGAGGAAGGCATGAGCTGGTGAGGGGCTGGAGAACAAGAGAAATGTCTGAGAGAGCTGGGGGTGTTTATCCTGTAGAAGAGGAGGCTGAGGGGAGACCTCATTGCTCTCTACAACTACCTGAAAGGAGGTTGTAGAGAGGAGAGTAATGGCCTCTTCTCCCAAGGGACAGGATGAGAGGGAATGGCCTCAAACTCCACCAGGGGAGGTTCAGGCTGGACATTAGGAAAATATATTTCACAGAAAGGGTCATTGGGCATTGGAACAGGCTGCCCAGGGAGGGGGTTAAGTCACCTTCCCCGGAGGTGTTTAAGGGACGGGTGGATGAGGCACAGAGGGACATGGGTTGATGATTGATAGGAATGGTTGGACTCGATGATCCAGTGTGTCTTTTCCAACCTGGTGATTCTGTGATTCTATGAAGTTGGTGAAGTGTTTAGAAGAAAATCTGTGTGAGGAGCGGCTGAAGTCTTTTGGTCTGTTCAGCCTCAAAGAGACTGAGAGGAGACCTCATAGTAGTTCCCTGATTCCTCGCTAGGGGAGGAGCAGATGCTGAGCTCCTCTCTGTGGCCACCAATTACAGGAGCTGAGGGAATGGCAGGAAGGCATGCTGGGGAGGGTTGGCTTGAACATCAGGAGATCCTTCAACCAGAGAGTGGTGGAGCACTGGAACAGCTTCCCAGGGAAGCAGTCATAGCCCCACGGTTGACAATACTCCAGAAGCACTCGGACAAGGCCCTCAGACACACAGCGTGAGGGCTAGGGTTGTCCTGTGCAGGAACAGAAGTTGGATTCTCATGGGTCCCTTCCACGATTCTGTATTCTGGATCTAGATCATGGTTCTCACCTTTAAGACTGAGCACCCCAAAGGCATGTTAAAGGCTAGAACCTTATGCCTGCACTGAGGGCTGAGCAGCAGCAGGTGCCTGTGAAGTGGTGAGTGAGGGCAGCCTGCTGAATTGTGGAATCCTTTGGCTGGAAAAGACTCGAGACTGTTGAGTCCAACCACCTCTGTCCACTACTAAACCACATCCCTAAGCAACTTGTCTGCCCCTCTTTTCAACCCCTCCAGGGATGGAGTCTGCAGCACTTCCTCGTGTCTGCGGTATGCTGAGTTCTGCCAGCCCCGGGGCCTCACCTTGAGAATGTAGAAGTCAAAGCCGTAGGCCTCATCAATGAGGTCCAGCGTCCGCATGGTGACAGTGATGGTCAGGCTGGCGTCGAGGATCTCGCTGTAGAACTTTCGCTCGAAGAGCTGCGGCTTCCAAGTCTTGGGGAGCCTGGTGGAGAGCTGGAAGGAGGCCGGGGACCATCAGGGGGCGGGGGCTCCGCTTGCCGGCCCCGCGGGGTTTACGGCTGGGCCAGAACACTCACCTTGTCATTGCGCGCGTATCGGTAGCCGCGGATCCACCCCTCGCCGCCCCAGAGCCCCTCCTGCGAGGCGGGCGGGTAGTACACGGTCACCGGCACGTCCTGCACGCGCTCCCGCTCGCCGGTACGCGGGTTCCAGCGAGGGCCCACGGGCTTCGGCCGCCAGTGCACTGGAGTGGGCGGCGTCTCGTCTCGCAGAGACGCCAGGTAGTGCTCGGGCAGCCGCGAGCAGATGCCCTCCCGGAGCCGCAGCGCCGGCCACAGCCGCGGCGGGAACCGGTGCAATGGCATCGTCCTCCACCGCTTCCGCTTCCAGCCGGAAGTAGGGCCTGAGCCGCTGCTCATTGGCTGCGTGGAGTGGAGGAGCCTCCTTTCATTGGCTGGTGCAGAGAGATGGGCGGGGCAAAGCTGCCAGAGAGGTTCCTCATTGGCTAGGGTGGAGG
>JAUMJK010001517.1:0-40911 GCA_033558105.1 Coccyzus lansbergi | reverse complement strand
AAAAAAGGGGGTTTGGGGGCAGGAGGGAAAGGTTAGGGGGGGGGGGGGGCAGGAGGACCTTGAGGAGGATCTTGGGAACTTGTTGGGGGGGGGGGGGGGGCGGTAGGGGGACCCCAAAGGGGATCCCCAAGAGGATCTGGGGACCCTTAAGAGGATCTGGGGACCCTTTGGGGGTGATAGGAGGAGCCAGAAGGGGATTTGGGGGTGAAAGGAGGATCTTGGGGAGACCTGGAGGAGCCCCAGGAGGAGGAGGAGAGGGGGAAGGAGGAAGCCGAGAGAGAGAGAGAGAGAGAGAGGAGATGGAGATGCCAAGGAGGGACCCGAAGGAGACATGCAAGGGGGGGACCCCGAGAAGATCTGGGGGATCCCTGAGGGGTCTGGAGACACCAGGAGGACCTCGAGGAGATCTGGGGACCTTATGGGATCAGAGATGCCAGGAGGGATCCTGAGGAGATCTGGGGACCTTATGGGATGTGGGGACTCCAGGAGGACCCCGAGAAGATCTGGGGTCTCTGCGGGATCTGAAGACACCAGGAGGACCTCAAGGAGATCTGGGGACCTTATGGGATCTGGAGATGCCAGGAGGATCCTGAGGAGCTCTGGGGGCTCCATGGGACCTGGGAACTCCAGGAGGACCCCGAGAAGACCTGGGGACCTTATGGGATCCGGAGATGCCAGGACAACCCCGAGAAGCCTGGAGATGCCAGGAGGACCCTGAGGAGACCTGGAGTCTCCATAGGATCTGGGGACTCCAGGAGGACCCCGAGGAGATCTGGGGACCTTACGGGATCTGGGGACTCCAGGAAGACCCCGAGAAGACCTGAGGACCCCCAGGAGATCCGGAGACCCTGAGGGATCTGGGGACACCAGGAGGACCCCGAGGAGTTCTGAGGTCTCCATGGGATCTGGAGATGCCAGGAGGACCCCCCCAAGGAGATCTGGGGACTCCAGGAGGACCCCGAGGAGGCCTGGGGATACCAGGAGCATCCTGAGGAGATGTGGGGTCTCCATGGGACCTGGAGACACCAGGAGGACCCCGAGGAGGTCTGGAGACGCCAGGAGGACCCCAAGCTGACCTGGGGACCCCATGACCTCTGGAGACACCGGAAGGACCCCAAGGAGGTCTGGGGGACCCCAAGATGCCAGAAGGACCCCCAAGGAGATCTGGGATCCCTGAGGGACCTGGAGACACCAGGAAGACCACCCCCCCCAACGAGGCCCTGGAGGAGCCTGGGAAGACGCCGCCTCCTCCCCTTTGTCTCCCCATCCCCTGGTTGGTGGTGTGGGCGGCCTCGGTGGGTGTTTGGTGGTGGTCGGTGACCCCCTCAGAAGCCCTTGATGTGGCAATAGGCCTCGAGGCTGGCGAAGAGGATGTAGAGGAGCCAGAGGCCGAGGAAGAGGCCGGCGGTGAGGAGCTTGGGGGCGCGGGGGCCGCCCAGCTCGCCCCCGATGTGCGGCCGGCGCCGGTAGAGGAGGACGCCGATGCAGACGAAGGCGAAGATGGTGAAGAGGGTGACGGAGAAGGCCAAGGTGCCCGTCTGCACCTCGAAGTCCCGGCCCTGGGCCGCCCAGTAGATGGCGGCCACCGACCAGGCCACCCCCAGCCCCAGGAAGACGTTGACGGCGTTGGAGCCGGTCACGTTGCCGATGGAGGCGTCGGCGCACTGGTCCTGCAGAGCTGCCACCTTGCTCGCAAACGTGTCTTGGGGGACGGACGGACGGACACAGAGGCCGTCGTCTTCGTCCTCATCCACGTCACCCCCGTCCCTGTCTTTATCTCCATCCTCTCCGTCTCCAGCCCCTTCACCTCCATCTCCATCATCATCCCTCCATCTTCATCTCCAGCTCCATCCCCATCATCATCCCAGCTCCAGGCCCAGCTTTGGCTCCAGCCCCATCTTCATCCCGATCTTTATCTCCATCCTCTCCGTCTCCAGCCCCTTCATCCCCATCTCCAGCCCTATCTTTATCTCCATCCCATCTCCATGGCCTTCATCCCCATCCCCTTCCCTTCCCCTTCGTCTCCATCCCCATCATCTCCATCGTCTCTGTCCCCATCGTCTCCTTCCCCATCTCCATCTCCATCCCCATCATCTCCAGCCCCATCTTCATCCCCATCCCTGTCTTTATCTCCACCATCTCCATCATCCTCATCGCTGTCTCCATCCCATCATCTCCATAATCTCCGTCTCCATTGTCTCCATCCCCATCCCATCCCCGTCTTCCCCGTTGCCTCCATGTCCATCACCTTCATCCTCATCCGTATCATCTCCATCCCTGTCTTTATCTCCATCATCTCCATCTCTGTCTCCATCCCCATCCTCCTCCTCATCCCCTTCACCTCCATCTCCATCATCCCCATCTCCAGCCCTATCTTTATCTCCATCATCTCCATCTCGATCTCCATCATCTTCATCCTCATCCCATCGTCTCCATCCCCATCCTCCTCCTCCTCCTCCTCCTCCTCATCTCTACCTCCATCCCCATCATGTCCATCATCTCCATCATCCTCATCATCCCTATCATCCCCATCTTCATCTCCATCCCCATCTCCACTGAGTCCATCATCTCCATCCCATCGTCTCCATCCCCATCATCCTCATCCTCCTCCTCCTCATCTCTACCTCCATCCCCATCATCTCCATCCCCATCATCCCCATCTCCATCATCATCTCCATCATCTCCATCATCCCTATCATCCCCATCTTCATCTCCATCCCCATCTCCACTGAGTCCATCATCTCCATCCCTTCGTCTCCATCCCCATCATCCTCATCCTCCTCATCTCTACCTCCATCCCCATCATGTCCATCCCCATCATCTCCATCCCCATCATGTCCATCCCCATCATGTCCATCCCCATCACCTCCATCCCATCTCCATCTCCATCATCCCTATCATCCCCATCTTCATCTCCATCCCCATCATCCTCCCCCCCCCATCCCCCCCCCTCCCCCCCCTCCCCGCGCCCCCTCCCCCTTCTCCTCACCGGGGATGGAGGTCCCGAGGGCGACGAAGACGACGGCATTGACCGAGTCCTTGAGGCCGACGGTGCAGCCGAAGTGGGCGGCCAGGTCGCCGATGAGGGCCGTCAGGAGGCCGATGAGGAGGATGGAGACGCCGAAGCAGGCCCAGCCGTTGCAGTACTCGGTGGGCGGCACACACGCAAACAGAACCTTCCAGAAGACCGTCAGGAAGTGCATCACGTAGTCGAAGCACGAGGGGAGGCGCTCCTCGCGGCCGTCCTCCTCCTCCTCCTCGTCGCCTGTGGTGGGGACGGTGGCTTCGTCTCAGGGGACACCACTGGGGCTCCAGGACCTGGAGCTGCTGCCACCGCCTTGAGCCCAAACACCTCGAGGTGATGCAACCACCTTCATCCCAAGGACCTTGAGCTGCTGCCACCACCTCAGGACAAAGCACCTTAAGATGCTGCAACCACCTTGGGCTCAAGCACCTTGAGATGAAGCACCTGGAGCTGCTGCCACCAGCTCCACCAGCTTAGGACAAAGCACCTTGAGATGATGCAACCACCTTGGGCTCAAGCACCTGGAGATGCTGCCACCACCTTAAGCTCAAACACCTTGAGATGCTGCAACCACCTTGATCCTAAGCACCTCGAGCTGCTGCCACCACCACCTTGATCCCAAGGACCTGGAGATGCTGCCACCACCTTAAGTTGAAGCACCTTGAGATGATGAGGTGATGCCACCATCTTGAGCTGCTGCCACCACCTTGATCCCAAGGACCTTGAGCTGCTGCCACCACCTTGATCCCAAGGACCTGGAGATGCTGCAACCAACCTGAGCTCAAACAGCCTTGAGATGATGCCTCCACCTCGATCCCAAGGACCTGGAGCTGCTGCCACCACCTTGATCCTAAGCGCCTTGAGTTGCTGAACCACCTTAGGCTCAAGCACCTTCATCCCAAGGACCTGGAGCTGCTGCCACCACCTTGATCCCAACGCCCTTGAGATGCTGCAGCCGCCTCAGGGCAAAGCACCTGAAGATGCTGCCGCCGCCTTGATCCCAAGCACCTTGAGCTGAAGCACCTTGAGATGATGCAACCCCCTTGATCCCAAACACCTTGAGCTGAAGCACCTTGAGCTGCTTCCGCCTCCCTAGGACCAAACCCCTTGAGCTGCTGCCTCCACCTTGACCCCCAACCCCCTGGAGACGCTTCCACCCCCTTAGAAGGCTTTTCATCTCGGGGTCCCCCTCACCCCCTCCTCGTCCCCGTCCCCCCTCTCAGTGTCACCTGCGCTGACAGTGATGGCCTCCAGGAACTGCTCCCTCCACGAGTGGGTCCCGATCACCGTCGCCAGGTTGGTTTTCTTGATCAGCTTGTCCACCGTGTTCTGGGGGTTCGGGGGGGGACACACACCTCGGGTCACCCCTCGGTGTCCCTGTGTCCGACCCCAAACCCCGTCCCCCGGACGCCGACGTCACCTTGAAGTCGTAGGACTCCTCGATGATGACCTCGAGGCGCGAGTTCTCGCCCAGGACGGGTTTGCCCATCTCGGCGATTCGGCGAGCCTCCTCCTCCTCGGCCGACAGGGGGTGGTCGGCGTCGGCTGCGGGGACAGTGCGGGGACACCCGTGGGGACGCTAATAGGGGACGGACGCATG
Source organism: Coccyzus lansbergi (assembly GCA_033558105.1). Classification (NCBI taxonomy): domain Eukaryota; kingdom Metazoa; phylum Chordata; class Aves; order Cuculiformes; family Coccyzidae; genus Coccyzus; species Coccyzus lansbergi. The sequence goes on along the minus strand of JAUMJK010001517.1, from coordinate 36,286 downwards.
GAGGGGACAACATGGAGGATGTCGGGTGGGGACGTGGAGTGAGAAGATGGTTTGGGGACACTTTGGGGGATGTTGTGTGGGGACACGGAGCAAGGAGACTGTGTGGGGACACTCATGGGGACAGTGTTAGGGGACGGACGCATAGAGGGGACAACATGGAGGATGTTGTGAGGGGACGTGGAGTGAGGAGAGGGTGTTGGGGACACCTTGGGGGATGTTGTGTGGGGACATGGAGTGAGAAGATGGTTTGAGGACACCTGTGGGGACAGTGTTGGGGGACGGACACATGGAGGGGACAACATGGAGGATGTCGTGTGGGGACATGGAGTGAGAAGAGGGTGTGGGGACACCTTGGGGGATGTTGTGTGGGGACATGGAGTGAGGAGACTGTGTGGGGACACTCATGGGGACACCCGTGGGGACAGTGTTGGGGGACGGACACATGGAGGGGACAACATGGAGGATGTTGTGTGGGGACATGGAGTGAGAAGAGGGTGTGGGGACACCTTGGGGGATGTTGTGTGGGGACATGGAGTGAGAAGATGGTTTGAGGACACCCGTGGGGACAGTGTTGGGGGACGGACACGTGGAGGGGACAAGATGGAGGATGTCGTGTGGGGACGTGGAGTGAGAAGAGGGTGTGGGGACACCTTGGGGGATGTTGTGTGGGGAAATGGAGCAAGGAGACTGTGTGGGGACACTCATGGGGACACCCGTGGGGACAGTAATAGGGGACGGACGCATGGAGGAGACACCATGGAGGATGTTGTGTGGGGACGTGGAGTGAGAAGAGGGTGTGGGGACACCTTGGGGGATGTTGTGTGGGGACATGGAGTGAGAAGATGGTTTGAGGACACCCGTGGGGACAGTGTTGGGGGACGGACACGTGGAGGGGACAACATGGAGGATGTCGTGTGGGGACATGGAGTGAGAAGATGGTTTGGGGACATCTTGGGGGATGTTGTGTGGGGACATGGAGCAAGGAGATCGTGTGGGGACACTCATGGGGACACCCGTGGGGACAGTAATAGGGGACGGACGCATGGAGGGGACAACATGGAGGGTGTTGTGTGGGGACGTGGAGTGAGAAGATGGTTTGGGGACATCTTGGGGGATGTTGTGTGGGGACATGGAGTGAGGAGATGGTTTGAGGACACCTGTGGGGACACCTGTGGGGACAGTAATAGGGGACGGACGCATGGAGGGGACAACATGGAGGGTGTTGTGAGGGGACATGGAGTGAGGAGAGGGTGTGGGGACACCTTGGGGGATGTTGTGTGGGGACACGGAGCAAGGAGATCGTGTGGGGACACTCATGGGGACACCTGTGGGGACAGTAATAGGGGACGGACGCATGGAGGGGACAACATGGAGGATGTCGTGTGGGGACGTGGAGTGAGGAGATGGTGTTGGGGACACCTTGGGGGATGTTGTGTGGGGACATGGAGTGAGAAGATGGTTTCAGGACACCCGTGGGGACAGTGTTGGGGGACGGACGCATGGAGGGGACAACATGGAGGATGTCGTGTGGGGACGTGGAGTGAGGAGATGGTTTGGGGACACCTTGAGGGACATGGGATGGGGACACGGAGCAAGGAGACCGTGTGGGGACACCTTGAGGGACACGGACTAGGCCACAGAGCAAGGAGGTGGAGTAGGGACACACCAGGAGGGACGTGGGATGGGGACACGGAGCGAGGACACCATGGGAAGGAGGTCGTGTGGGGCTGGGGACACGGTGTGGGATGGGGCCGGGTGGTGGGGACGGTCACACACGTCACAGGCCATGGCGCACGAGGACAGCGGCTCCGCGGGTGACCAGGAGGGCGCTGAAGGCCACCAGGCTCCTACCTTGGGCCAGCAGGAGAGCTGTCAGGGGACACCGAGACCGTCAGGAACAGGAGGTCACCTCCGACCCCTCGTGCCCAAGATCCCAGGAGGTCACCTTGTCCCCTCGTGCCCAAGACCCAGGAGGTCACCCCCAACCCCTCGTGCCCAAGACTCAGGAGGTCACCCAAGACCCAGGAGGTCACCCTGACCCCTCATACCCAAGACCCAGGAGGTCACCCCAACCCCTTGTCCCCAAGACCCAGGAGGTCACCCCCGACCCCTCATACCCAAGAGGTCACCCAAGACCCAAGAGGTCACCCTGACCCCTTGTCCCCACGATCCAGGAGGTCACCCCCGACCCCTCATGCCCAAGATCCCAGGAGGTCACCCAAGACCCAGGAGGTCACCCTGACCCCTCGTGCCCAAGACCCAAGAGGTCACCCCAACCCCTCGTGCCCAAGACCCAGGAGGTAACCCTGACCCCTCATACCCAAGACCCAGGAGGTCACCCCCAACCCCTTGTCCCCAGGAGGTCACCCCCGACCCCTCATACCCAAGAGGTCACCCAAGACCCAAGAGGTCACCCTGACCCCTCGTGCCCAAGACCCAGGAGGTCACCCCCGACCCCTCATGCCCAAGACCAGGAGGTCACCCAAGACCCAGGAGGTCACCCTGACCCCTCGTACCCAAGATCTAGGAGGTCACCTCAACCCCTTGTCCCCACGATCCAGGAGGTCACCCCCAACCCCTCATGCCCAAGATCCCAGGAGGTCACCCAAGACCCAGGAGGTGACCCCAACCCGTCATACCCGAGATCCCCCGTTTGAGCCAACGCGGCTGCCCCAGCTCGATGAAGAAGTTGTCCTTCTTCTCGTACTCCTCACCGTCCACGATCTTCACCTGCAGAGTCTTCCTGGGGAGGGGACGAGGGACACACACGGGGACGGCACCTGAACCACCAACCCTCCGTCTCTCCAGCCTCTGTGTGTCCATCTGGCCGTCCCATTGACCCTTCCGCTCGCCCCTGCTTCTCCTCTCCTTCCTTCCTCTCCCTGCTTGTCCTCTCCATCCATCCATCCATCCATCCATCCATTCATCCATCCATCCAAGGTCGATTCCCACCGCAAACTTGGATCAATTCCCACCAGGAGCCTCAATTCCCACTGAGAACATCGATCAACTCCCACCAGGAACCTCAATTCCCACCAAGAACTTCAATTCCCACTGAGAACACGGATTGATTCCCACCAGGAGCCTCAATTCCCACCAAGATCATTGATCGATTCCCACCAGGAAAGGTCGATTCCCACCAAGAGCATCTACTGATTCCCACCAGGACCCTCCAGCCCCACCAGGAACTTCAGTTCCCACCATCAATCCTTCTGCTCCCCCCCCTGCTTCTCCTCTCCATCCATCTCTCCATCCATCTGTAGATCCCACCAACCCACCAGCCCTTCCACTCAGCCCTGCTTGTCCTCTCCGTCCACCTACCCATCCCTCCACCTTGTGATCCCACCCTCCATCTCTCCATCCCACCACCCATCAACCCTCCCATCAACCCTCCCATCAACCCTCCCACCAACCCTCCTGCTTCCCCTGCCTCTCCTCTCCATCCCACCAGCCGCCTACACATCCATCCATCTCTCCATCCGTCTCTCCATCCCACCAACCCCCAGCCCTTCCATTCATAGAATCATAAAATCATAGAATCATAGAACAAGCAGGTTGGAAGAGACCCATCGGATCAGCGAGTCCAACCATTCCTATCAAACACTAACCCATGTCCCTCAAGAACCTCATCCACCCGTCCCTTAAACACCTCCAGGGAAGGGGAATCAACCACCTCCCTGGGCAACCTCTTCCAATGACCCTTTCTGTGAAAAACCTTCTCCTAATCTCCAGCCTAAACCTCCCCTGGTGGAGCTTGAGGCCATTCCCTCTCGTCCTGTCCCCTGTCCCTTGGGAGAAGAGCCCAGCTCCCTCCTCTCCACAACCTCCTCTCAGGGAGTTGTAGAGAGCAATGAGGTCTCCCCTCAGCCTCCTCTTCTCCAGGAGAAACCCCCCCAGCTCTCTCAGCTGCTCCTCATAGGGCCTGTTCTCCAGCCCCTTCACCAGCCTCGTTGCTCTTCTCTGGACTCTCTCCAGAGCCTCAACATCCTTCTTGTGCTGAGAGACCCACAACTCAACACAGGATTCGAGGAGCAGCCTCCCCAGTGCTGAGTCCAGAGGGAGAATCACCTCCCTGGCCCTGCTGCTCACACCATTTCTGATCCCTCCATCTCATGGTCCCACCAGCCCTTCCGTTCACTCCTGTTTGTCCTCTCCATCCCACCACCCATCCCTCCATCCATCCCTCCATCTCATGGTCCCACCGGCCCTTCCGTTCCCTCCTTCTTCCCCTCTCCGTCCCTCATCCCCCTCCTCACGCCGTCTCGTCGTTGCGGAACTCCAGCTCTCCCACGGCGTCCTCGTAGTGGACTCCCCCTCCTCGCGCCGTCCCCTCCACCGTCCTGTAGGGCAGCAGGACGGTCCCTCTGGCCCCCGAGCTCCTCACCACCTTCACCTCCAGGGTCCCCTGGCACTCGCTGACGTGGAGCAGCCGCTCTTGGAAGGCGAAGATGCCGGCGTGGTCGTCGTCCAGGATGGTGACGGTGGCCACCAGCGGCGCCACCAGCTTGCCCTTGGGGCCCTCGGCCGAGTCGGCCTCGAACATGCCCTCGGCGTCTCCCACCCGCAGGTTGAGCAGCCGCACGAAGAAGTGCTCGTCCTCCTCGAAGATGTCGTCGTCGATGATGCCCACGCGCAGCTCCTTCTGCGTCTCGCCCGGCTTGAAGATCAGGGTCCCCTCGCTGTACTCGTAGTCCGAGCCGGCCTTGGCCGAGCCGTCCTCCGTCTTGTAGTCCACGTAGAAGGTGTGGTTGGCCTCCAGGCCCTGCTCGCAGGCCACCCAGAGGGTGACGGCGCCGCAGTTCTCCAGGCAGTGGTAGAGGCAGGGCTGGAAGAAGATGCGGCTGCAGCGCTCGTCCTCGGCCTCCGACGGCACCTCCAGGAGGGTGGACGACCTCTTGGAGAACTCGGCCACGTGCTTCTTGAGGACGTTGCCGGCCCCGGTCATCATGCGGGTGGCCTGGATGCGGTAGAAGGCTCTGCTCTTCTGCTGGTGGAGCAGAGCGTAGTAGTTGGCCGCGTCCACCAGCTGCTCCAGCTCTTTGTCCGGATGCTTCTGCTTCAGGTCCTTGAGGATCTGGATGACCTCTCGGCGACTCTCGTCCAGCTCTTTGTCCTCGGCGCTCGCGGACGGGAGGGTGGGCGAGTCGGTGAAGCCGCCGCCGCTCCCACCGCCGCCTCCTCCTCCTCCGTCCATCATCTCCAGGTCCTTGTTGGGAGGCATCTCGGCCTCGGTGCCCACGATGATGCCGCTTCGGGGGTCGGCCCGGTAGCGCTTGTAGACGTATTTGTAGAAGAGGAGGCGCTTGTCGGCCGCCCACGCGAAGACCACGCAGAGCGGGAAGAAGACCAGGGTGAGGAGGGCCTCCCACACCTGCACCACCCCCGGCGAGATCACCGCCAGGATCAGGTAGAGCCAGACGTAGGCGAAGATGCTCCAGGAGGCCGTGACGAAGAAGACGCGCAGGTGCTTGATCTTGCGGCTCTCGCCGCCCGGGACGGCGTAAACGCAGACGGCGATCACCACGAACATGTTGAAGGCGGCGCTGCCCACGATGGTGCCCGGGCCCAGCTCGCCCGCCTGGAAGTTGTGGCCACACACCTCGGAGAAGCACAGAATCAGACAAGAGCCAGGTTGGCCACACACCTCGTACAATCAGAGAAGAGCCAGGTTGGAAGAGACCCAGCGGATCAGGGAGTCCAACCATTCCTGTCAAACACTAACCCATGTCCCTCAGGACCTCGTCCACTTCTCCCTTAAACACCTCCAGGGAAGGGGAATCAACCACCTCCCTTGAGCCTGTTCCAATGACCCTCTGTGTGAAAAACTTCCTCCTAATCTCCAGCCTAAACCTCCCTTGGAGGAGCTCGAGGTGGTTCCACCTCATTGTGACCCTTGGGAGAAGAGCCCAGAGCTCCCTCCTCTCCACAACCTCCTCTCAGGGAGTTGGAGAGAGTAATAAGGTCTCCCCTCAGCCTCCTCTTCTCCAGGATAAACCCCCCCAGCTCTCTCAGCCGCTCCTCATAGGGCCTGTTCTCCAGCCCCTTCACCAGCTTCGTTGCTCTTCTCTGGACTCTCTCCAGAGCCTCAACATCCTTCTTGTGCTGAGAGACCCACAACTCAACACAGGATTCAAGGAGCAGCCTCCCCAGTGCTGAGTCCAGAGGGAGAATCACCTCCCTGGCCCTGCTGGTCACACCATTTCTGATCCAAGCCAAGATGCCATTGGCCTTCATGGTCACCTGGGCACACTGCTGCCTCATGTTTAGTCACTATCACCAACCTCCCCAGGTCCTTCTCCTCCAGGCACTTTCCAGACTTCTCCCAGTCTGGAGCTCTGCTCAGGGTTGTTGTGCCCCAAGCGCAGGGTCTGCCATTTTGGGCCTTGTTAACCCTCATCCCATTGGCCTCAGCCCATGGATCCAGCCTCTTTAGGTCCATTTGGAGACCCTCAAAACCCTCCAGCAGCTCCACCCAGCTCAGGGTCACCTCCAAACTGGCTCAGGGAGCACTCGATGCCTTCATCCAGCTCATTGATGAAGACATCGAAAGGGCTGGACCCAGCGCTGAGCCCTGAGGGAGCACTTGATACCTTCATCCAGCTCATTGATGAAGACATCGAAAGGGCTGGACCCAGCGCTGAGCCCTGAGGACACCACTTGTGGCCTCCAGTTGGATTTAACCCCATTTCCCAGCGCCCTCTGGGCCTGCTCATCCATCCAGCCGCTTTTCTCCCCCCATTTTTACCTCGATGACCGAGAGGAGGATCTCGGGGGCCGAGGAGCCCAGGGCCATCAGCGTCAGGTTGGAGACGGTCTCGTTCCAGATGCGGACGGTGCCCACGCTGGTCTCGCCGTTGGCCTTGGTGACCGTGATCTCCTTCTCCTTGGAGGTGATGACCTCGATGGAGGCCATGAAGCGGTCGGCGATGATGGAGACGCCCAGGAACATGTACATCATGGCCACGAAGTAGACGATGGCCCGAGCCGCCTTGTCGCCCGGGGAGGGGTCGTCCGGCTGCCACACGGGGAGGAGGACTCCCGGCTGGCAGCGCGAAGAGCCCTGGCAGGAGCCGTTGGGGCCGCCCGGAGCCCCCCAGCCTCGCCCGCAGCTCAGCACCAGCAGCGCCGCACACAGCCACATCCTGAGCAAAGGGGGGCAAAACGGGGGTCAGACGGGGATGGGGGGGGCAGAGCTGGGGGGCAGCGGGAGGTGGGGGGTGAGAGCGCTGGGGCAGGAGGGGGAGCAGGGGGGCAGGAGGGGGGCAGTGGGGAGATCTGTGGGGCAGGAGGGGGAGCAGGGGGGAAGGAGGGGGGCAGTGGGGAGATCTGTGGGGCAGGAGGGGGAGCAGTGGGGCAGGAGGGGAGCAGTGGGGTGAGAGCAGCAAGGTAGGGGGAGGGCAATGGGGCAGGGGGGGAGCAGGGGGGCAGGAGGGGGTCAGTGGGGAGATCTGTGGGGCAGGAGGGGGGCAGGAGGGGGGCAGTGGGGCAGGAAGGGAGCAGTGGGGTCAGATCAGTGGGGCAGGAGGGGGGACAGTGGGGCAGGAGGGGGTCAGTGGGGTCAGATCAGTGGGGCAGGAGGGGGAGCAGTGGGGTGAGAGCAGTGGGGCAGAGGCAAGCAATGGGGCAGGGGGCGGATCTGTGGGGTGAGAGCAGCGGGAGAGGAGGGCAGGGGGGATCAGTGGGGTGAGAGCAGTGGGGCAGGGGGGGGGGGGGGAGCAGTGGGGTGGTGTGGGAGCCGTGGGGCAGAAGGGGGGGGGAGCAGTGGGGTAAGAGCAGTGGGGCAGGGGCAAGCAGTGGGGCAGGAGGGGAGGGAGCAGTGGGGCAGGAAGCAGCAAGCCAGGAGCAGCAGGGATGGGGCAGGGATGCTCCTCTATGGGGCTGGGGCTCCTCTATGGGGCAGGGATGCTCCTCTGTGGGGCAGGGCTGCTGCTCTATGGGGCAGGGATGCTCTTGCTCTAGGGCTGCTGCTCTATGGGGCAGGGATGCTCTGCTATAGGGCAGAGATTCTCCTCTAGGGGGGCAGGGATGCTGCTCTATGGGGCTGGGGCTCCTCTGTGGGGCAGGGATGCTGCTCTATGGGGCTCGGGCTCTGCTGTGGGGCAGGGATGCGCCTCTGTGGGGCAGGGATGCTGCTCTATGGGGCAGGGATGCTGGGGGGGGGTGGGGGGGTGGGGGATGCTTGCCGGGCTCCTCCCTGGCAACCGCGGTTTCCATGGCAACGGAGCCGGGAATCCAAGAGATGCAGGAGGTGGTTGGGGGGGGGGGGGGGGGGGGGAAGGATGATGTGGGGAGGGGAGTCCTGACCCATAGCAAGAGCCCCCGACCCACAGAGCAGCCCCTGCCCCATAGAGCCTGCCCCATAGAGCCTGGGAACTGGGAGTGGGGGAACTGGGAGTGAGGGGGGAGACTGGGAATAGGGGGAACTGGGAGTGTGGGGGAGACTGGGACTGGGGGGGGAGACTGGGAATGGGGGAGAGACTGGGACTAGGGGGAACTGGGAAATGGAACTGGGACTGGGAGGGGAACTGGGACTAGGGGGAACTGGGAAATGGAACTGGGACTGGGGGAGATGGGGAATGGGGGAGACTGGGAATGAGGGAACTGGGACTTGGGGGGAGACTGGGAAATGGAACTGGGAATGGGAGAGACTGGGACTGGGAAAGGGAACTGGGACTGGGGGAAACTGGGAATAGTGGGGGGAGACAGGGGCTTGGGGGGAACTGGGATTGGGGAGACTGGGACTGGGAATGAGGGAACTGGGACTGGGAAGGAACTGGGAATGAGGGGAGAGACTGGGACTGGGGGCAGAACTGGGACTGGGAAATGGAACTGGGACTGGGGGGAGACTGGGAGGGGGGACTGGGAATATGGGGGAACTGGGAATATGGGGGAGACTGGGACTGGGAATGAGGGGAAACTGGGAGGAGGGACTGGGAATATGGGGAAGACTGGGAGTGGTGGCTTGAGGGGTTTCCCAGTTTCTTCCCAGTTCGAATCCTCAGGTTGTTGGGATGAGGAACTGGGCTAGAGGAGGGGGAGAGGAGAACTGGGGGAACTGGTGGGACTGGTTTGGAGGTCCCTTGGTTATGGGGGTTGGGGGGTGAATCCTCAGGTTGGGGTTAGGGGGGGAACTGGGGAAACTGGGGATACTGGGATGGGGATGAGGGGATACTGGGAGCACTGGGGAGTACTGGGGAGGGGAACTGGGTGAACTGGGGGGGTTGGGGGGGTCCTCTTGGGGAGGGGGGAGGGGTTGGGGGGGGTGAATCCTCAGGTTGGGGTTGGGGGGGGGATGGAACTGGGGAAACTGGGGATACTGGGATGGGGATGAGGGGATAGTGGGGCTACTGGGAGCACTGGGAGGGGGGACTGGGGGAACTGGGGGGGTTGGGGTTGGGGGGGTCCCCGTGGTACCTGTGGCTGCGGCTGCTGCTCTGCCTGGAAAAACCTCCATGGCAGAGGGGGGAGGGGAGAGGGGGAGGGGAACGGGGGGAGGGGGAGGGGGAGGGACTGGCAGCAGACTGGGGAGCACTGGGAGGGACTGGGAAGGGAAACTGGGGATCCTGTGGGACTGGGAGCTGAGTGGGAAGCACTGGGAGGGACTGGGAAGGGAAACTGGGAATCCAGTGGGACCAAAATAGTGGGAGTGAGACTGGGGTCAGACTGGGAAGCACTGGGAGGGACTGGGAAGCACTGGGAATGGAAGCTGGGAAACCCATAGGAACTGGGCAGTGGGAACGAGACTGGGAAGCACTGGGAGAGACTGGGAATGGAAACTGGGAACCCCATGGGACCAAAACAGTGGGAGCGAGACTGGGATCAGACTGGGAAGCACTGGGAGAGACTGGGAATGGAAACTGGGAATCCCATGGGACTGAAACAGGGGGAGTGAGACTGGGGTCAGACACTGGAAATCACTGGGAGAGACTGGAAATCACTGGGAGAGACTGGGAATGGAAACTGGGAAACACATGAGACTGAAACAGGGGGAGTGAGACTGGGATCAGACTGGGAAGCACTGGGAGAGACTGGGAATCACTGGGAGAGACTGGGAATGGAGACTGGGACTCCCATGGGACATGGGCAGCCAGAGCGAGACTGGAAATCACTGGGAGAGACTGGGAACCACTGGAAATGGAAACTGGGAATGGAGACTGGGAGTCCCTCGGGACCTGGGCAGTGAGAACGAGACTGGGAAGTACTGGGAGAGACTGGGAATGGAAACTGGGAACCCCATGGGACCAAAACAGTGGGAGCGAGACTGGGAGCAGACTGGAAATCACTGGGAGAGACTGGGAGCGGAGACTGGGAATGGAAACTGGGAAACCCATAGAACTTGGGCAGCAAGAAGGAGACTGGAAATCACTGGGAGAGACTGGGAATGACTGGGAAGGGAAGCCAGGAATCCCAATGGGACCTGCGCAGTAAGAATAAGACTGGGAGCAGACTGGGAAGCACTGGGAGAGACTGGGAATGGAAACTGGGAATCCCATGGGACTGAAACAGGGGGAGTGAGACTGGGGTCAGACACTGGAAATCACTGGGAGAGACTGGAAATCACTGGGAGAGACTGGAAATGGAAACTGGAAATCCCATGGGACCGAAACAGTGGGAGTGAGACTGGGATCAGACTGGGAAGCACTGGGAGAGACTGGGAATGGAAACTGGGAAACACATGGGACTGAAACAGGGGGAGTGAGACTGGGATCAGACTGGGAAGCACTGGGAGAGACTGGAAATCACTGGGAGAGACTGGGCATGGAAACTGGGACTCCTGTGGGACCTGGGCAGCCAGAGTGAGACTGGAAATCACTGGGAGAGACTGGGAACCACTGGGAATGGAAACTGGGACTCCCTTGATACACGAGCACCCAGACCCAGACTGGGACCAACTGGGAGAGACTGGGAATGGAAACTGGGACTCCCTCGGTACACGAACAGCCAGACCCAGACTGGGACCGACTGGGAGAGACTGGGAATGGAAACTGGGAACCACTGGGCATGGAAACTGGGACTCCTGTGGGACCTGGGCAGCCAGAGCGAGACTGGGAGAGACTGGGAATCACTGGGAATAGAGACTGGGAATGGAAACTGGGACTCCCTCGGTACACGAGACCCAGACTGGGACCGACTGGGAGAGACTGGGAATGGCTGCAAATGGAGACTGGGAATGGAAACTGGGACTCCCTTGATACATGAGACCCAGACCCAGACTGGGACCGACTGGGAGAGACTGGTGAAGACTGGTTGGATGATCTAGGTGTATTTTATTGCAGTTGGGGCTGGATTTGGTGCCTCCTCTGGGCCTCTCCTCGCAGCCTCCGCAGGAGAAGCTTGGCCGTCGCCTCCAGACTGTGCTGAGAGAGAAAAAGAGGCCGAGGTGGAGTCAGAGCCGGGACTGGGAGGGACTGGGAGGGACTGGGAGGGACTGGGAGGGTGGGAAGGCGGCATGAGGTGAGACCTGGAGGACGTGGAGAGCCTTGAGGCAAACGACGGCCACTTCGGAGACTCCGTCGGAGGTCAAGTCGTCCACCAGCAGAGCCAGCAAAGGGCTGGGGAAGCGCCGCGACCACAGCAGCCGGAAAGCGCCGGAACTCGACCAGAATTTGTAGCAAAGCAGCTCCTGGCGAGGAAAAAAATGGGGATTCGGGGCAAGGAATGGAGGTTTGGGGCAAGAAATGGAGGTTTGGGACACGTTTGGGTCAATAAGTGGAGGATTTGGGTTGAGTTTAGATCAATAAATGGAGGTTTTGGGACACATTTAGATCAATCAATGGAGGTTTGGGACACACTTGGGTCAATAAATGGAGGTTTTGGGTCAATCAATGGAGGTTTTGGACACATTTGGGTCAATAAATGGAGGTTTCGGGCACATTTGGGTCAATCAATGGAGGTTTGGGATGGATTTGGATCAATAAATGGAGGTTTTGGACACATTTGGGTCAATAAATAGGATTTGGACACATTTGGGTCAATCAATGGAGGTTTGGGTTGGATTAGGATAAATAAATGGAGGTTTGGGACACATTTAGATCAATAAATGGAGGTTTGGGACACATTAGGGTCAATCAATGGAGGTTTGGGTTGGATTAGGATCAATAAATGGAGGTTTTGGATGGATTTGGGTCAATAAATGGAGGTTTGGGTTGGATTAGGATCAATAAATGGAGGATTTGGGTCAATAAATGGAGGTTTGGGTTGAGTTTAGATCAATCAATGGAGGTTTTGGACACATTTGGGTCAATAAATGGAGGATTTGGACACATTTGGGTCAATAAATGGAGGTTTGGGACACACTTGGGTCAATAAATGGAGGTTTTGGGTCAATCAATGGAGGATTTGGACACATTTGGGTCAATAAATGGAGGTTTGGGTTGGATTAGGATCAATAAATGAAGGTTTGGGTTGGATTAGGATCAATCAATGGAGGTTTTGGGTGGATTTGGGTCACTAAACGGAGGTTTGGGTTGGATTAGGGTCAATCAATGGAGGTTTTGGACACATTTGGGTCAATAAATGGAGGTTTTGGTTGGATTAGGATCAATCAATGGAGGTTTTGGGTGGATTTGGGTCAATAAACGGAGGATTTGGGTCACTCAATGGAGGTTTGGGACACATTTGGATCAATAACTGGAGGTTTGGGTTGGATTTGGGTCAGTAAGTGGAGGTTTTGGGTCTGTGGGAGGGTCTGTCCGTCCGTCCGTGTGTCCGACCTGTCCGTAGGTGCCGAGGAGCAGCTCTTGTTCTCCGTCGAAGTCGACGTCGGCAGCTGCAGCACAGAGGACGCTGTCGAAGCAGTCGCTGCCCGGAAGCACCAGCTGAGAGCTCAGCCCACACCACAGAACGTTTCTGGGGACACGAGGAGGAGGAGGAGGAGGAAGAAAGATGAGAAGGAGGAGGAGGAAGATGAGAAGGAGGAGAAGGAGGAGGAGGAAGAAAAGAAAGAGGAGGAGGAGGAGGAAAAAAAGAAAGAGGAGAAGGAGGAGGAGGAAGAGGAGGAGGAGGAAGAAAAGAAAGATGAGAAGGAGGAGAAGGAGGAGGAGGAAGAAGAGGAGAAGGAGGAGGAGGAAGAAAAGAAAGAGGAGGAGGAGGAGGAAAAAAAGAAAGAGGAGAAGGAGGAGGAGGAAGAGGAGGAGGAGGAAGAAAAGAAAGAGGAGAAGGAGGAGGAGGAAGAAGAGGAGGAGGAGGAAGAAGAAGAGGAGGAGGAGGAGAAAGAAGAGGAGGAGGAAGAAGATGAAGAAGAGGAAGAGGAGGAAGAGGAGGAAGAGGAGGAGGAGGAGGAAGAGGAGGAGGAGGAGGAAAAAGAGGAAGAGGAGGAAGAAGAGGATGATGAGGAAGATGAAGAAGAGGAAGAGGAGGAAGAAGAGGATGATGAGGAGAAAGAAGAAGAGGAGGAGGAAGAAGAAGAGGAAGAGGAGGAGGAGAAAGAAGAGGATGAGGAGGAGGAGGAAGAAGAAGAGGAGGAGGAGAAGGAAGAAGAAGAGGAGGAGGAGGAATAGGATGAGGAGGAGGAAGAAGAAGAAGAGGAAGAAGCGGAAGAGGAGCAGGAAGAAGAGGAGGAAGAGGAAGAAGAGGAAGAGGAAGAAGAGGAAGAGGAAGAAGAGGAAGAGGAAGAAGAGGAAGAGGAAGAGGAAGAGGAGGAGGAGAAGGAGGAAGAAGAGGAGGAGAAAGAAGATGAAGAAGAGGAAGAGGAAGAAAAGGAAGAGGAGGAGGAGGAAGAAGAAGAGGAGGAGGAAGAAGAAGAAGAGGAAGAGGAGGAGGAAGAGGAGGAGGAGGATCTGACCTGTAGACGACGGCGACCTCGATGGTGCTGGCGACCAGGACACTGAAGTTCTCACCTGCAGAGAGGAACTGGGAGGGACTGGAGCTCCCGACAGGGGAACTGGGAGGGACTGGGAGGATTTGGGTCAACAAATGGTGAGTTTGGGTAGATCTGGGTCCAAAAAATGCTGGGTTTGAGTCAAGAAGTGGCACTTTTAGGGCTACAAAATGGTGGTTTGGGGCAAATTTGGCTCAGGAAATGGTGATTTTTTGGGTGGATTTGGGTCAGAAAATGCTGATTTGGGGTGGATTTAAGTGAAGAAATTGTGGGTTTGAGTCAAGAAGAGGCTTTTTAGGCTAAGAAATGGTGATTTTGGGTAGATTTGGGTCAGAAAATGCCGATTTTGGGTGGATTTAAGTAAAGAAATTGTGGGTTTGAGTCAAGAAGAGGCTTTTTAGGCTAAGAAATGGTGATTTTGGGTGGATTTGGGTCAGAAAATGCTGATTTGGGGTGGATTTAAGTGAAGAAATTGTGGGTTTGAGTCAAGAAGAGGCCTTTTAGGCTAAGAAATGGTGATTTTGGGTAGATTTGGGTCAGAAAATGCTGATTTGGGGTGGATTTAAGTGAAGAAATTGTGGGTTTGAGTCAAGAAGAGGCTTTTTAGGCTAAGAAATGGTGATTTTGGGTAGATTTGGGTCAGAAAATGCCGATTTTGGGTGGATTTAAGTAAAGAAATTGTGGGTTTGAGTCAAGAAGAGGCTTTTTAGGCTAAGAAATGGTGATTTTGGGTGGATTTGGGTCAGAAAATGCTGATTTTGGGTGGATTTAAGTGAAGAAATTGTGGGTTTGAGTCAAGAAGAGGCCTTTTAGGCTAAGAAATGGTGATTTTGGGTGGATTTGGGTCAGAAAATGCTGATTTGGGGTGGATTTAAGTGAAGAAATTGTGGGTTTGAGTCAAGAAGAGGCCTTTTAGGCTAAGAAATGGTGATTTTGGGTAGATTTGGGTCAGAAAATGCTGATTTGGGGTGGATTTAAGTGAAGAAATTGTGGGTTTGAGTCAAGAAGAGGCTTTTTAGGCTAAGAAACGGTGATTTTAGGTAGATTTGGGTCAGAAAATGGTGATTTTGGGTGGATTTAAGTGAAGAAATTGTGGTTTTGAGTCAAGAAGAGGTCTTTTAGGCTAAGAAATGGTGGGTTTGGGTAGATTTGGGTCAGAAAATGCCGATTTTGGGTGGATTTAAGTGAAGAAATAGTGGGTTTGAGTCAAGAAGAGGCCTTTTAGGCTAAGAAACGGTGATTTGGGGTGGATTTGGGTCAGAAAATGGTGATTTTGGGTGGATTTAAGTGAAGAAATAGTGGGTTTGAGTCAAGAAGAGGCTTTTTAGGCTAAGAAATGGTGATTTTGGGTAGATTTGGGTCAGAAAATGCTGATTTGGGGTGGATTTAAGTGAAGAAATTGTGGGTTTGAGTCAAGAAGAGGCCTTTTAGGCTAAGAAATGGTGATTTGGGGTAGATTTGGGTCAAGAAATGGTGGGTTTGGGTGGATTTGGGTCAGGAAATGGTGATTTGGGGCAAATTTGGGTCAAGACGTGATTTTTGGATGTATTTGGGTCACGAAACGGTGGGTTTGGGTCAAGAAATGGCATTTTAGGCAACAAAATGGTGGTTTGGGGCAAATTTGGGTCAGGAAATGGTGATTTGGGGTAGATTTGGGTTGAGAAATGGAGGTTTGGACTCAAGAAATGGCACTTTAGGCTAAGAAATGGTGGATTCAGGTCAGGAAACGGTGATTTGGGGCGGATTTGGCTCACGAAACGGTGGGTTTGGGTCACAAAATGGTGCTTTAGGCTAAGAAATGGTGGATTTGGTTCACAAAACGGTGGGTTTGGGTCACAAAATGGTGCTTTAGGCTAAGAAATGGTGGATTTGGCTCACAAAATGGTGGGTTTGGGTCACAAAATGGCACTTTAGGCTAAGAAATGGTGGATTTGGCTCACAAAATGGTGGATTTGGCTCACAAAATGGTGGATTTGGGTCATGAAGTGGCACTTTAGGCTAAGAAATGGTGGATTTGGCTCACGAAACGGTGGGTTTGGGTCACAAAATGGTGCTTTAGGCTAAGAAATGGTGGGTTTGGCTCACAAAACGGTGGGTTTGGGTCACAAAGTGGCACTTCAGGGCTAGGAAATGGAGGTTTGGGGCAAATTTGGATCAGGAAACGGTGGTTTTGGGTGGATTTGTGTGAGGAAATGGTGGGTTTCGGTTGGGACCCCCTCACCTTGGCCGTCGTCTGCGTTTGCCAACGGGAAGATGAGGACTCTGGCCACAGGAGCATCGTGCTGGAGGCTCCAGCTCTGCAGCAGCTCTGGGGGAAACACTGGGATCCAACTGGGACCTGACTGGGATCCGACTGGGACGGGACTGGGAGCACTGGGACTCACCACGGCGGCTCTGGTCAACGTGAGCCACTCGGACGAAGCCGTTTTGGCAGCCGAAGGCAGTGAGGCGGTGGCCGCCCACAAGGTTCCGGACGTCGAGCCACAGGATCCTGAGGGAAACGAGGGGGTTTTTTTTTTGGGGGGAAAAAGGAGGATTTTGGGGGGGTTTTTGCGGAGCTGGGGAGAGAGAGGCCTACGGGCTGGGCAGCTCCTGCAGCTCCGGGAAGAGAGACTCCAGCGCGTGCTCCTCAAACTGGTGAGACGACACGTTCTGAGGGGAAAAGAGGGGAAAATGAGGGGAAAATGGGAGGAAAGGGGAAAGAAAATGGGAGGAAAGGGAGCGAAAATGAGGAGAAATGGAGCGAAAATGAGGAGAAATGGAGCGAAAATGAGGAGGAATGGAGAGAAAATGAGGAGGAATGGAGAGAAAATGAGGAGGAATGGAGAGAAAATGAGGAGGAATGGAGAGAAAATGAGGAGAAATGGAGAGAAAATGAGGAGAAATGGAGAGAAAATGAGGAGAAATGGAGAGAAAATGAGGAGAAATGGAGAGAAAATGGGAGAAAAGGAGAGAAAATGGGAGAAAAGGAGAGAAAATGAGAGGAAAAGGAGCCAAAATAGGGAGAAAAAGAGGGAAAAGGAGTAAAAATGAGGGAAAGTGAAAAGAAAAGGAGAGAAAATGGGGGGAAAGGAGTGAAAATGAGAGGAAAAGAAGAGAAAATGGGGGGAAAATGGGGGGAAATCAGCAAAAATGAGGGAAAAATAAAGGAAAAGGAGAGAAAATGGGGGAAAAGGAACGAAAATGAGAAGGAAAGGAGCGAAAATAGGAGGAAAAGGAGAGAAAATGAGAGGAAAAGGGGAGAAAATGAGAGGAAAAGGAGAGAAAATGAGAGGAAAAGGAGAGAAAATGAGAGGAAAAGGAGTCAAAATAGGGAAAAAATGAAGGAAGATGTTGGGAAAATCAGTAAAAATGAAGGAAAGTTAAAGGAAAAGGAGAAAAAATGGCGGAAAATGGAGGAGGAAGAGGGAAAAGTGAGGCAAGAATGAGAAAAAAGTGGGAAAATGAGAAACTGGGGAAATGAAATGAGAGAAATGAGGGAAATGAGGGGAAAAGTGGAGAAATGAGGGGAATAAGGGAAATGAGAGAAATGAAGTGAGGGAAACGAGGAAAAAAGTTGAGAAAATATGAAAATGAGGGGAATGAGGGAAATGAAATGAGGGAAAATGAGGGAAAAAGTGGAGAAATGAGGGAAATAAGAGAAATGAGGTAAATGAGAGAAATGAAATGAGGGAAATGAGGAGAAGAAATGGAGAAATGAGGGAAATGAGGGAAATGAAATGAGGGGAAAAGTGGAGAAATGAAGGAAATGAGGGAAATGAAATGAGGGAAATGAGGGAAATAACACAAATGAGGGAAATGAAATGAGGGAAATCAAATGAAAGAAATGAGGGAAATAAGGGGAATGAAATGAGGGGAATGAAATGAGGGAAATGAAATGAGGGAAATGAGAGAAGTTAAAGGAAGGAAATGAGTGAAATGAGGGAGACGAGAGAAATGAAATGAGGGAAAAAGTGGAGAAATGAGGAAAATGAGAGAAATGGAATGAGGGAAATGAAACGAGAGAAATGAGGGGAATGAGGGAAAAAGTTGAGAAATGAGGGGAATGAGGGAAATGAGAGAAATGAAATGAGGGAAAAAGTGGAGAAATGAGGAAAATGAGAGAAATGAAACGAGAGAAAACAGGGAAATGAGGGAAAAAGTTGAGAAATGAGGGGAATGAGGGAAATGAGAGAAATGAAATGAGGGAAAAAGTGGAGAAATGAGGGAAACGAGAGAAATGAGGGGAATGAAATGAGGGGAATAAGAGCAATGAGGGAGCTGAGGGCAGCACTGACCTCGCGGTAGAGGTGGACGGCAGGATCGTTCCCACTCAGCAGGAAGACGGTTTCCATCGTCGGCTCCGAGTCCGGAGAGCCCAGGCACAGCCTAAGGGACCGGGATCAGCCCGGGACTGGGATTAGGGGCCCGAGACTGGGATTGGGAGCAGCCCAGGGCTGGGATTAGGGTCAGTTTGAGAGTGGGATTAGGGGGACGTGGGGAAAAGGAGGATCCCGCGATTGGGATTAGCCGCAAGGTGGGGAAAGGAGGACCCTGGGATTGGGGGGATTGGGAATCGGGGGATGTCGGGATTAGGGGATTGAGGAAGGTGGGAAAAAGGGGCTTAGCCGCACTCAGCATGGCAGAGCTGGAAGGGCGTGAACTGCAGCTCCAGGTTGAGGCAACTCTCTGTGGGGAGAAGGCTCAGTGTGCCCCACGGCTGCCCCACAAGTGCCCCCAACCCACCTCGTGCCCCACAGCCACCCCCCAAGTGCCCCCTGACCCCCAGCTCTGCCCCCCAAGTGCTCCCCTGAACATCCCTCTGCCCCCCAAGTGCCCCCTCGACCCCCCCCCTGCCCCACAGTTGCCCCACAAGCGCCTCCCAAACCTCAGCTCTGCCCCACAACCGCCCCCCTGACCCCCCCTCTTCCCCATGGCCGCCCCTCAAGTGCCAAAACCCCCAGTCTCGGGGGTCCTGGGGGTGTTTTGGGGGGTCCTGGGGTGGGTTTGGGGGTCCTGGGTGGGGTTGAGGGTGATTTTTGGGGCATTTTGGAAGGGGTTTGGGGGGTCCCAGGGTGGTTTGGGGGGTCCCAGGGGGTGTTTGGAAGGGGTTGGGGGTCCTGGGGTGGTCTGGGGGGGCCCCAGGGGGTGTTTGGATGGGGTTTGGGGGTCCTGGGGGGCTTGAGGGTGATTTTTGGGGCATCTTGGAAGGGGTTTGGGGGGTCCCAGGGGGTGTTTGGAGGTCCAGGGGGGATTTGGGGGTGTTTGAAGAGGGTCCTGGAGGGGGTTTTGAGGGGTCCTGGGGTGGGTTTGGGAGATCCTAGGGATGTTTGGGGGATCCCAGGGAGTGTTTTGGGGAGTCCCAGGGTGGGTTTTGGGGGATCCTAGGGATGTTTGGGGGGTCCCAGGGGGGTTTAGGGGGCCCTGTGGGGGAGTTTGGGGGTCCCAGGGTGGGTTTGGGAGATCCTAGGGATGTCTGGGGGTCCCAGGGGGTGTTTTGGGGTCCTGAGGGATGTTCTGGGGGTCCCAGGGTGGGTCTTGGGGATCCCAGGGGGGGGTTGGGCGTGTTTAGGAGGCCCTGTGGGGGGGTTGGGGGTCCCAGGGGGGCAATTGGGGTGTTTTGGGGGGTCTTGTGGTGGGTTTGGGAGATGCTAGGGATGTTTGGGGGTCCCGGGGTGGGTTTTGGGGGTCCCGGGGCGGGGATTGGGAGATCCTAGGGATGTCAGGGGGTCCCAGGGGTGGGTTTTGGGGTCCCTCACGGGCGACGCAGTCGAGGTCGTTCTCGCATCCCGGTTCGTAGTCGCAGTAGATGTTGAGGAAGGGGCTCGGCTTCTCCCCCGAGTCCTGGGGTAAAAGACACAAAAAAGTGGGGATCCTCCCCCCCCCAGGACCCCCCGAACCCCCCCAGGACCCCCCAAGACCCCCCCAAACCTTGATGAAGGTGATGCCGACGACCACCCCGCGCTGGGGAGGACTCTTGGCGAAGGCATCGATGGAGACGATCTCAGCGTCCACTGAGGGACAAACCAGACCCATAGGCAACCCCGAGCCCCACGGCTGACCCATAGATCCCTCCAGGGCCCCAGAGGCCTTTCCCAGTACCCCCTATCCCCTTCCCAGTGCTCCCCAGTGCTCCATAACCCCCTCCCAGTGCCCTCTATCCCCTTCCCAGTGCCCAATAGGCCTTTCCCAGTGCCCCATAACCTTCTCCCAGTGACCTATAGACCCTTCCCAGTGCCCCATAACCTTCTCCCAGTGACCTATAGACCCTTCCCAGTGCCCCGTAACCCTCTCCCAGTGCCCCATAACCCCCTCCCAGTGCCCCCTATACCCTTCCCAGTGACCCCTATCCCTCTCCCAGTGCTCCATAACCACCCATAGCCCCCTCCCAGTGCCCCATAGACCCTTCCCAGTGCCCTGTAAACCTCTCCCAGTGACCCATAGGCCTTTCCCAGTGCCTCCTATCCCCCTCCCAGTGCTCCCCAGTGCTCCATAACCACCCATAACCCCCTCCCAGTGCCCTATAATCCCCACAGGCCTTTCCCAGTGCCCAATAACCCTCTCCCAGTGACCCATAACCCCCTCCCAGTGCCCCATAGGCCCTTCCCAGTGCCCCCTATCCCCCTCCCGGTGCTCCCCAGTGCTCTATAACCCCCTCCCAGCGCCCCATAATCCCCATAACCCCCTCCCAGTGCCCCATAGGCCCTTCCCAGTGCCCTGTAACCCTCTCCCAGTGACATATAGGCCTTTCCCAGTGCTCCATAACCACCCATAACCCCCTCCCAGTGCCCCATAGGCCTTTCCCAGTGCCTTGTAACCCCTTCCCAGTGACCCCTATCCCCCTCCCAGTGCTCCCTAAGCACCCATAATCACCTCCCAGTGCCCATAACCCCCTCCCAGTGCCCCGTAACCCCCTCCCAGTGCCCCCCAGTGCTCCATAACCACCCGTAACCCCCTCCCAGTGCCCCCTCACCGGGGATGTATGTGAACTGGAGGTGCCGCGCGAGGGGCCGCAGGCGCTGGCGCAGGTCCTGGTATCGCACGTGCAGCACTTTGCCCTTGAGGGCGGCCGCCAGCAGCCCCCCTCCCCCCGGCAGCCGAGCCAAGCCGTAGACGCTGCTCTGGGAACCCAGGCGGCTCACGCTGTCCTCCACCAGTGGGCAAGAGCCCAGCATACTGGGGACACTGGTGATCACTGGGAATGAGAAGGACATGCTGCGAGTGAACAGGGGGCACTGGGAGTGGGATACTGGGAGGGAGAATGGCACTGGGAGTGGGATACTGGGAGTGAGAATGGGACTGGGAGTGGGATACGGGGAGTGAGGATGGGACTGGGAGTGGGATACTGGGAGGGAGAATGGGACTGGGAATGAGATACTGGGAGAGAGAATGGCACTGGGAGTGGGATACTGGGAGGGAGAATGGCACTGGGAATGAGATACTGGGAGAGAGAATGGCACTGGGAGTGGGATACTGGGAGGGAGAATGGCACTGGGAGTGGGATACTGGGAGGGAGAATGGCACTGGGAGTGGGATACTGGGAGGGAGAATGGCACTGGGAGTGGGATACTGGGAGGGAGAATGGCACTGGGAGTGGGATACTGGGAGGGAGAATGGCACTGGGAGTGGGATACTGGGAGGGAGAATGGGACTGGGAGTGGGATACTGGGAGGGAGAATGGGACTGGGAGTGGGATACTGGGATGAGGAGAGGGCACTGGGAGTGAGAATGGGACTGGGAATGAGATACTGGGAGTGAGCAGGAAGCACTGGGAGTGAGAATGGGACTGGGAAGAGGATACTGGGAGTGAGAGTGGGACTGGGAAGGGGATACTGGGAGTGAAACTCAGACTGGGAGTGAGAATAGGACTGGGACAGGGATACTGGGAGTGAGGAGAGGGCACTGGGAGTGAGGATGGCACTGGGAACGAGATACTGGGAGTGAGAATGGGACTGGAAGTGGGATACGGGGAGTGAGGATGGGACTGGGAGTGGGATACTGGGAGGGAGAATGGCACTGGGAGTGGGATACTGGGAGGGAGAATGGGACTGGGAGCGGGATACTGGGAGGGAGAATGGGACTGGGAGCGGGATACTGGGAGGGAGAATGGGACTGGGAGTGGGATACTGGGAGGGAGAATGGCACTGGGAGCGGGATACTGGGAGGGAGAATGGGACTGGGAGCGGGATACTGGGAGGGAGAATGGCACTGGGAGTGGGATACTGGGAGGGAGAATGGCACTGGGAGCGGGATACTGGGAGGGAGAATGGGACTGGGAGCGGGATACTGGGAGGGAGAATGGCACTGGGAGCGGGATACTGGGAGGGAGAATGGCACTGGGAGTGAGAATGGGACTGGGAGTGGGATACTGGGAGTGAGACTGGGACTGGGAAGAGGATACTGGGAGTGAGAGTGGGACTGGGAAGGGGATACTGGGAGTGAAACTCAGACTGGGAGTGAGAATAGGACTGGGACGGGGATACTGGGAGTGAGGATGGCACTGGGAACGAGATACTGGGAGTGAGAATGGGACTGGAAGTGGGATACGGGGAGTGAGGATGGGACTGGGAGTGGGATACTGGGAGGGAGAATGGGACTGGGAATGGGATACTGGGAGCGAGAAGAGGGCACTGGGAGTGGGATACTGGGAGTGAGACTGGGACTGAGAACAAGATACTGGGAGTGAGGATGGGACTGGGAAGGGGATACTGGGAATGAGAACGGGGCTGGGAGTGAGATACTGGGAGTGAGAGTGGGGCTGGGAAGGGGATACTGGGAGTGAGAGTGGGACTGGGAGTGAGATACTGGGAGTGAGAGTGGGACTGGGATAGTGGGAACTGGGGTAGGGGAACTGGGGCCCTGGGACTGGGACAGTGGGAACTGGGATGCTGGGACTAGGACCGGGGACTGGGCTACAGGAACTGGCATTACGGGAACTGGGACTGGGACACGGGGACTGGGACACTGGGAAGTGGGACCCTGGGACTGGTACCTGCGCTGGGAACCGGCACCGCCGCGGTCACCCCCCGGAGGGTCCTTCCAGAGGCGCCGTCGCGCGGCTCTGACGTCAGCGCCACGAGCCCAGATAAGGGGCAGAGAAAGAAACCGGAAGTTGTGCTTTGGGAGGGTCTGGGAGGTCCCCAAGAGGCTGATTTGGGGCTAAAAGAGGCTGATTTGGGGCTAAAAGAGGCTGATTTGGGGTTGGGAAAGGGCCTTCCAGTCCCCTAGAGGGGAAGGTTGGGGGGGAAGAGGGGGAGTTGGGGGTAAAAGAAAGAATTTGGGGTTAAATGAGGAGGATTTTGAAGGAAAATGGAGGCGTCAACAGAGGGAATTTGGGGCAAAAAAAAAAAAAAAAAAAAAAAAAAAAAAGGAAGATTTTGGTTAAGAGCTGAGTCCACTCATGCATCGTTTATTTGCTGCTGAGGACGCGTCCAGCCTGACACATGCACGACCTCCACCCCCTCCTCATCCTCATCTTCCTCCTCCAGCCCAGAATAACAGGAGTGGGAGGCGAGAGGTCGCAATCCCAGCCCCGGCAGCTGCTAGTTTACACCATTAAATATCGGAAAAAAGAGATCTCCCTGTGCAAGGACTGAACCGGAGCAGCTCCGGCTGGAGGGGAATGGCTCTGGGTTAAGCCAGAGTTGCTCTGGATTAAACGGAAAAGGCTCTAGATTAAAGGGAAAAGGCTCTGGATTCAACCAGAGTTGCTCTGGATTAAAGGAAAAAGGCTCTGGATTAAACTGAAGTGACTCCAGATGAAGGGAAAAGGCTCTAGAATAAAGTGAAGTGACTCCAGATGAAGGGAAAAGGCTCTAGATTAAACCAGAGAAGCTCTGGATTAAACCAGAGTGACTCCGGATGAAGGGAAAAGCCTCGAGATTAAACCAAAGTGGCTCCAGATGAAGGGAAGAGCCTTTGGATTAAACCAGAGCAGCTCTGGATGAAGGGAAAAGGCTCTAGATTAAACCAGAGCTACTCCCGATGAAGGAAAAGGGCTTTAGATTAAACCAGAGCAGCTCTGGATGAAGGGAAAAGGCTCTAGATTAAACCAGAGCAGCTCTGGATGAAGGGAAAAGCCTTTAGATTAAACCAGAGCAGCTCCAGATGAAGGAAAAAGGCTCTAGATTAAACCAGAGCAGCTCTGGATGAAGGGAAAAGCCTTTAGATTAAACCAGAGCAGCTCCAGATGAAGGAAAAAGGCTCTAGATTAAACCAGAGCAGCTCTGGATGAAGGGAAAAGCCTTTAGATTAAACCAGAGCAGCTCTAGATGAAGGGGAAAGGCTCTAGATTAAACCAGAACTACTCCAGATGAAGGGAAGAGCCTTTGGGTTAAACCAGAGCAGCTCCAGATGAAGGGAAAAGGCTCTAAATTAAGCCACAGTGACTCCAGATGAAGGGAAAAGCCTTTGGATTAAACCAGAGCAGCTCCAGATCGATCAGAACAGCTCCAGATTAAACCAGAGCAGCTCTGGATCAATAGCAATGGGTCTGGATTCACCTCGAACAGCTCCGGGTTGAATGGGAATGGATCCAGAGCAGCTCTGGATCAAACCAAAGCAAGTCCAGATCGAACCAGAGCAACTCCAGATTGAACCGATCAACAGTAACGGCTCCGAATGGAACCCCAAGGGCTCCATCTTGTCAGGAAGCGGCTCTGGCTAAACGGGAATGCAAGGAAGGAGGCCGGAGCGAGGCCTCTAGCGCAGGTCCTCGTCCTCCCCCTGGATGGTTTTCTTGATGCGAAGCAGCATCGTCGTCAGCCACTGGTCCAGGCGGGAGATGGCGTCGAATTCCTTCACCTGGAGAAGAAGCCGGGAAGGTCGGGGAAGGAAGGAAGGAAAACCGGGAAGGTCGGAGGGGGTTGGGGAGGGATTGGGAGCAACCTACGGCGTCGGTGTAAGCGTCCAGGTTCTGCTCCTCGTGGGCTTCCAGAAGCTTCTGCAGGAGGATGAAGAGAAGAGAGGAGGAGGATGAAGAGGAGAAGGAAGAAGAGGGGAAGGAAGAGGAGAAGGAAGAAGAGGGGAAGGAAGAGGAGAAGGAAGAAGAGGGGAAGGAAGAGGAGAAGGAAGAAGAGGGGAAGGAAGAGGAGAAGGAAGAAGAGGGGAAGGAAGAGGAGAAGGAAGAAGAGGGGAAGGAAGAGGAGAAGGAAGAAGAGGGGAAGGAAGAGGAGAAGGAAGAAGAGGGGAAGGAAGAGGAGAAGGAAGAAGAGGGGAAGGAAGAGGAGGACGAAGAAGAGGGGAAGGAAGAGGAGGACGAAGAAGAGGGGAAGGAAGAGGAGGACGAAGAAGAGGGGAAGGAAGAGGAGGACGAAGAAGAGGGGAAGGAAGAGGAGGACGAAGAAGAGGGGAAGGAGGAGGAGGACGAAGAAGAGGGGAAGGAGGAGGAGGACGAAGAAGAGGGGAAGGAGGAGGACGAAGAAGAGGGGAAGGAGGAGGAGGAGGGGGAAGGGCTCTGACCTTGACCAGTTTGCATTCCCGGGAGTCGGAGAAGGCCGGGAACATCTCCTCGTATTTCTGCACAGCCAGCTGGGACCCAGGGGGAGGAGGGGGAGGGAATGAGAAGCCCCGTTCCCAGCCCCATATCCCATTCCCGTCCCTGTATCCTGCTCCCAACCCCGTATCCTGTCCCTGTATCCCGTTCCCATATCCCACTCCCGTTCCCATATCCCATTTGCAGCTCTAGGCAGCCACATCCCATCCCATTCTCTGTCACCATATCCCGTTCCTGTCCCTGTATCCTGTTCCCAGCCCCATATCCTGCTCCTGTCCCTATTCCCGTCCCCATATCCTGTTCCCAGCCCCATATCCCATCCCTGTATCCCGTCCCTATATCTCCATCCCTGTATCCTGTTCCCATATCCTCCTCCTGTCCCCATATCCCATTCTCAGCTCTGTATCCTGTCCCTGTGTCCCATCCCTGTTCTTGTATCCCATTCCCAGCTCCGTGTCCTGCTCCTGTCCCCATATCCCATTCCTACCCCTATATCCCATCCCTGTAACCTGTTCCCATCCCCAGACCCATATCCCATTTCCAGTCCCATATCCCAGCCCTGTATCCCGTTCCCAGCCCTGTATCCTGCTCCTGTCCCCATTCCCGTCCCTGTATCCTGTCCCTGTTCCTGTCCCCATATCCCATTCCTGTCCCTGTATCCTGTCCCCGTTCCTGTCCCCATATCCCATTCCTGTCCCTGTATCCTGTCCCCAGCCTCATATCCCATTCCCAGCCCCATATTCCATCCCCATATCCCATTCCCATCCCCATATCCTGGTCACATCCCCATATCCCATTCCTGTTCCCATATCCCTTTCCCGGTCCCATATCCTCCTCCTGTCCCCATTCCTGTCCCCATATCCTATATCCCGTCCCCATATCCTGTCCCCATTCCCATCCCCATATCCCGTTCCCATATACCATATCCTGTCCCCATATCCCATTCCCAGTCCCCATTCCTGTCCCTGTATCCCGTTCCCATCCCCATATCCCATTCCCAGTCCCATATCCTCCTCCTGTCCCCGTTCCTATCCCTGTATCCCATTCCCGTCCCCATATCCCGTCCCCATCCCCCACATCCCGTCCCCGTCCCCACATCCCATATCCCGTTCCCATTCCCGTCCCTGTATCCTGTCCCCATTCCTCTCCCCATATCCTGTTCCCATCCCCATATCCCAGATCCCATCCCCATATCCCTTTCCCAGTCCCATATCCTGTCCCCATCCCCATCCCCCTATCCCATATCCCGTTCCCGTCCCCATATCCCATTCCTGTCCCCATTTGCTGGTCCTGTATCCTGTCCCCGTTCCCGTATCCTGTCCCCATTTCCCAGTCCCATATCCTCCTCCTGTCCCTGTCCCTGTATCCTGTCCCCAGCCCCATATCCCGTTCCCATCCCTATATCCCTTCCCCATCCCCCTATCCCATTCCTGTCCCCATCCCCATTTCCCATTCCCAGTCCCATATCCTCCTCCTGTCCCTGTCCCTGTATCCCGTCCCCAGCCCCATATCCCGTTCCCATCCCTATATCCCTTCCCCATCCCCCTATCCCGTTCCCGTATCCTGTCCCCATTTCCCATTCCCAGTCCCATATCCTCCTCCTGTCCCTGTATCCCGTCCCCAGCCCCATATCCCGTTCCCATCCCTATATCCCTTCCCCATCCCCATCTCCCATTCCTGTCCCCATTTCCCATTCCCAGTCCCATATCCTCCTCCTGTCCCTGTCCCTGTATCCCGTCCCCAGCCCCATATCCCGTTCCCATCCCTATATCCCTTCCCCATCCCCATCTCCCATTCCTGTCCCCATTTCCCATTCCCAGTCCCATATCCTCCTCCTGTCCCTGTCCCTGTATCCCGTCCCCAGCCCCATATCCCGTTCCCATCCCTATATCCCTTCCCCATCCCCATCTCCCATTCCTGTCCCCATCCCCATCTCCCATTCCCAGTCCCATATCCTCCTCCTGTCCCTGTCCCTGTATCCCGTCCCCAGCCCCATCTCCCGTTCCCATCCCTATATCCCTTCCCCATCCCCATCTCCCATTCCTGTCCCCATCCCCATCTCCCAGTCCCATATCCTCCTCCTGTCCCTGTTCCTGTATCCTGTCCCCGTTCCCATCCCTATATCCCTTCCCCATCCCCATCTCCCATTCCTGTCCCCATCCCCATCTCCCAGTCCCATATCCTCCTCCTGTCCCTGTCCCTGTATCCCGTCCCTGTTCCCATCCCTATATCCCTTCCCCATCCCCACATCCCGTCCCCGTCCCCAGTCTGACTTTGGCGTTGAGCATGTCGATGCAGAAGTGGCAGAGAGCGGCCCTGAAGAAGTGCTCCTTGGCGCTGTACTTGAGGAGGGGGCTGTCCATGGCGCTGCTGCCCACCTGCCAAACACTTCCCATCAGCCTCTGGGGCCTTTGCGCCATCCCCTTTTGTGGGATCGGGTCCCTCTCCCTCCGCAAGCCTCTCCTCTACCTGCTCGTAGATCTCCAGAGCCTTCTGGTACTGCTCCAGTTGAGCCGCGTAGGTGGCCACCTTCAGCAGGCACTTGTTGGCCGAGCTGCGGGAAACGGGACATTCCGGAAACGTCCGGAAGCTCTGAGCCACCCGACACCCACCCCAAACCCACCGGGATTCGGGGTTCCAGCCCCTCAACAGCACCAGGAGCTGATTTTTCCCCCCAAACCGCTCGGAAAACCAAAGGGTTTGACTTTCCGAGCTCCTCAGAGCTGGGAGGGAAGTGGGAAGTAGCCGGGAAAGGGGAACGGTGCTTCCTTCCTTCCCAGGGAAAAGAGGGATTTGGGCCACTCAGTGTTTCCTGAGCCCAAAAATGGGACTTCCCGAGGGCTCCTGGGTGGCCCCAGAGCTCCCCAGTGCTTCCCAGTTCTTCCTGGGGGTTCCCAAGGCTCCTAAATGCTTCCCAAACTGGAGCCCTGGCTGAGGGAATGAGACTTCCTACTGCTTCACAGTCTTCCCCTAGTGCTTCCCAGTCTTCCCCTAGTGCTTCCCAGTCCCTCCCAGTGCTTCCTGGTCTTCCTCAGTGCTTCCCAAGGCTCCTAAGTGCTTCCCAAACTGGAGCCCTGGGTCAGGGCATGAGACTTCCTAGTGCTTCCCAGTCTTCCCCCAGTGCTTCCCAGTGCTTCCTAGTGCTTTCCAGCACTTCCCAGTTCTCCCTGGGGCTTCCCAAGGCTCCTAAGTGCTTCCCAAACTGGAGCCCTGAGTCAGGGAATGAGACTTCCTAGCGCTTCCCAGTACTTCCCAGTCTTCCTCAGTGCTTCCCAGTCCTTCCCCAGTGCTTCCCAAGGCTCCTAAACGCTTCCCAAACTGGTACCCTGGGTCAGGGCTTGAGACTTCCTAGTGCTTCCCAGTCCTTCCCAGTCCTCCCCTAGTGCTTCCCAGTCCTTCCTAGTGCTTCCTGGGGCTCCCAGGCCTCCCCCAGTGCTTCCCCAGTGCTTCCCAGTCCTTCCCCAGTGCTTCCCAAGGCTCCTAAACGCTTCCCAAACTGGTGCCCTGGGTCAGGGCTTGAGACTTCCTAGTGCTTCCCAGTACTTCCCGGTCCTTCCTAGTGCTTCCTGGGGCTCCCAGGCCTCCCCCAGTGCTTCCCAGTCCTTCCCAGTCCTTCCTAGTGCTTCCCAGTCCCTCCCTAGTGCTTCCCAGTCCCTCCCTAGTGCTTCCCAAGGCTCCTAAGTGCTTCCCAAACTGGAGCCCTGGGTCAGGGCATGAGACTTCCTAGTGCTTCCCAGTGCTTCCCAGTCTTCCCCCAGTGCTTCCCAGTGCTCCCCCAGTGCTCCCCCAGTGCTCCCCCAGTGCTTCCCAGCCCTTCCCAGTACCTGTTGGACTCCTCCCCTTTATAATAATCGGCCGCCTGCTCGTAGTGGGCGATGGCCTGCAAGAGAAAAATCCCGTTGCAGCTCCCCGAGTCCATCCTGCTACCATCGGGGCAGCGGCTCCTGCTGCCATTCCGGCCCCGGGAGCTTCCCCGGCCGCCCCCGCGGCTGCTGGTGACACCATCTGTGCCGCAGCCGCCGCCAAGAGCCCCGCGGAGAGGAGCGGCGCAGAAACGCGGCTTCTCCCCCCGAAATTCCAACTTAAAAGCCACCAAAGTTGGCATTTCCCACGTAAAAGCTGGATAGAAGGCCCCGAAGTAGCCCAAAACCACGATTTCGATCCTCAAATGCCACTCGAAAGGCTCCAAAGGGCACCAGATCCTCCCCAAAAGGCTCCAAAACCAACCTAAAACCAACCCAAAGGGCTCCAAATCCAACCCAAATGCTCCAAATCCACCCCTAAAGGCTCCAAATCCACCCCTAAAGGCTCCAAATCCACCCCTAAAGGCTCCAAATCCACCCCTAAAGGCTCCAAATCCACCCCTAAAGGCTCCAAATCCACCCCTAAAGGCTCCAGATCCACCCCTAAAGGCTCCAGATCCAACCCAAAAAGATCCAGATCCAACCCAAAAAGATCCAGATCCAACCCAAAAAGATCCAGATCCAACCCAAAAAGATCCAGATCCAACCCAAAAAGATCCAGATCCAACCCAAAAAGATCCAGATCCAACCCAAAAAGATCCAGATCCAACCCAAAAAGATCCAGATCCAACCCAAAAAGATCCAGATCCAACCCAAAAGGCTCCAAATGGCCTCTTCCCAACCCCAAATCCCCCCAAACGGCCTCTTCCCACCCCAAATCCTCCCTCCCTGTGGGTTTATTGGGATGGATCTGGGAGAAAAGCTGCTTTTCCCCCTTTTCCAGCACTTTTTTTCTGCTCCCAAAGGATTCCCTTGAGGGGGAAAGAGGTTTTCCAGCCCCAAACCCCGAACAGAGCAGGTTGGGGACAGAAAAAACAGGGAATGAGGCCCGAATCGAGTCGGATCCTCTCAGGATGGTGGTTTTTTTCCCCTTTAAAGCGAAAAGCTGGGAGGATTCCAGGCGGATCCGAAAATAAACCT
This sequence comes from Coccyzus lansbergi, assembly GCA_033558105.1. NCBI lineage: Eukaryota > Metazoa > Chordata > Aves > Cuculiformes > Coccyzidae > Coccyzus > Coccyzus lansbergi. The sequence goes on along the minus strand of JAUMJK010001517.1, from coordinate 6,051 downwards.
CATCCCAGAGAGCGCGAAGGCGGCAGAAGGAGCCGAGGCCTCCGAGGGCTCCGATGGCTCAGATCCCACTTCCCGGCCGCCCACACCTCAACCTGACGTCAGCCGAATCGGGATTCGGGGCTTGGAAAAGCCTCGCGGAGGCGGCTCCGGCCTCGGCTCCCTCCCCAGTCCTTCCTTCCTCGTCTTTTTATTCTGGAGTTTTACCTTCTCGATGTCGACCAGCTCCGTCTCGTAGATCTCGGCGATGGAGATGTGGTGCTTGGCGGCAATGGTGAAGCGACCCTGGGAGCCCGAAGGAGCGGTCGGAGGTGGGAAACGGCGCTTCCCGGCTCGAGGCCGGAGAACAGCGACGACTCCCCACGCGAAATAGAGCCAAAAGGCCCAAAATTGTTGTTTCCAACCCCAAAACGTGACCGAAAGTGCCTCTTCCCACGCGAAATCCACCGAAAATCGTCTCTTGTGGCCCAAATCGACTCAAAATCCCAACTTCCAAGCCCCAAATCCACCCAAAATCACCTCTTCTTGCCCCAAATCCACCCAAAATTGCTGTTTCCAAGCCCAAAATCCATCCAAAAGTGCCTCTTCCCACACCAAATCCACCTAAAATCGCCTCTTGCGGCCTGAATCCACCCAAAATCCCAACTTCTAAGCCCAAATCCACCCAAAATCACCTCTTCTTGCCCCAAATCCACCCAAAATCGCTTCTTGCATCCTAAATCCACCCAAAATCGCCTCTTCCCACCCCAAATCCACCCAAAATTGCTGTTTCCAACCCCAAATCCACCCAAAATGGCTTCTTGCATCCTAAATCCACCCAAAATCGCCTCTTCCCACCCCAAATCCACCCAAAATTGCTGTTTCCAACCCCAAATCCACCCAAAATGGCTTCTTGCGTCCCAAATCCACTCAAAATCCCAACTTCCTGCCCCAAATCCATCCAAAAGTGCCTCTTCCCACGCAAAATCCACCAAAAATCGCCTCCTGTGGCCCAAATCAACTCAAAATCCCAACTTCCAAGCCCTAAATCCAACCAGAAGCGCTTCTTTCCACACCAAATCAACCCAAAATCACCTCTTTCCACACCAAATCCACCCAAAATGGCCTCTTCTTGCCCCAAATCCACTCCAAATCACCTCTTTCCACCCCAAATCCACCCAAAATCACCTCCTCCCACACCAAATCCACCCAAAATCGCTGTTTCCAACCCCAAATCCACCCAAAATGGCCTCTTTTCGCCCAAAATCGCCTCTTCCAACCCTAAAATCCACCCCAAAGCCCCAATGTCCACCCCAAACCCCCCAAATTACCGCTTCCCAATCCAAAAGGCCCCAAAATCCACTCAAAATCACCTCTTCCCGTCCCAAATCCACCCAAAATGGCCTCTTCTCACCCCAAATTGACCTAAAATGGCCTCTTCCCACCCCAAATTGACCCAAAATGGCCTCTTCCCACCCCAAATTGACCCAAAATCACCTCTTCTCACCCCAAATTGACCCAAAATGGCCTCTTCCCACACTAAATTGACCCAAAATCACCTCTTCCCCCACAAAATCCACCCAAAATGGCCTCTTCCCACACCAAATTGGCCCAAAATGGCCTCTTCTCACCCCAAATTGACCCAAAATGGCCTCTTCCCACCCCAAAATCCCCATTTTCCCCCCCAAATCGCCCTTTTCCGGCCTCACCATGTCTGTGTAGATCTCGATCGCTCGGATCAGGCAGTTAATGGCCTCTGGAAAGGAGGGAAAACCAGACGTGAGCCAGAACCGCGGCAATTTCAGAGCCTCCTCCCCAATTTTCTGCCTCCTTCCCATCACATTTGGGGCTAAACCCTCTTCGAGGTCAAGGGGAGAAGCCCCGAACTGCACGAGAGAGGTGGGAGAAGCCCCGATCCGTGCGAGAGAGGTGGGAGAAGCCCCGATCCGTGCGAGAGAGGTGGGAGAAGCCCCGATCCGTGCGAGAGAAGCCCTGATCTGTGGGGGAGAGGTGGGAGAAGCCCTGATCCATGTGAGAGAAGCCCTGATCTGCATGAGAGAGGTGAGAGAAGCCCTGATCTGTGTAAGAGAAGCCCCAATCCATGCGGAAGAGGTGGGAGAAGCCACAATCCGTGTGAGAAAAGCCCCAATCCGCACAAGAGAGGGGGGAGAAGCCCCAATCCATGGGGGAGAAGCCCCAATCCATGGGGGAGAAGCCCCAATCCATGGGGGAGAAGCCCCAATCCATGGGGGAGAAGCCCCAATCAGCATGAGAGAGGCAGGAGAAGCCCCAATCCATGCGAAAGAGGCAGGAGAAGCCCCGATCCACGCGAAAGAGGCAGGAGAAGCCCCGATCCACGCGAAAGAGGCAGGAGAAGCCCCGATCCACGCGAAAGAGGCAGGAGAAGCCCCGATCCACGCGAAAGAGGCAGGAGAAGGCCCGATCCATGCGAAAGAGGCAGGAGAAGCCCCAGTCCATGCGAAAGAGGCAGGAGAAGCCCCAGTCCATGCGAAAGAGGCAGGAGAAGCCCCAATCCATGCGAAAGAGGCAGGAGAAGGCCCGATCCATGCGAAAGAGGCAGGAGAAGGCCCGATCCATGCGAAAGAGGCAGGAGAAGGCCCAGTCCATGCGAAAGAGGCAGGAGAAGCCCCAGTCCATGCGAAAGAGGCAGGAGAAGCCCCAGTCCATGCGAAAGAGGCAGGAGAAGCCCCAGTCCATGCGAAAGAGGCAGGAGAAGCCCCAGTCCATGCGAAAGAGGCAGGAGAAGCCCCAGTCCATGCGAAAGAGGCAGGAGAAGGCCCGATCCATGCGAAAGAGGCAGGAGAAGCCCCAATCCGCGTGAGAGAGGTGGGAGAAGCCCTGATCCGTGCGAGAAAAGCCCCCGATTGGCGCGGGAATAGTTTGGAATTGTGGGAGTTTTGGTCCTGAAATTCGGAGCGGGATTGAGGCAGCTCACCCTGCGGATCGGCCTTCTTGAAGGCGTTGCCGGCGTCCACCAGGCTGGAGGCCGCGTCGTGCTTGCTCTGGAGCTGCAGGTGCAGCTGAGCCGCTTGGCAGAAGGCGTTTCCGGCAGCTGAAAAAAAGCCGGAGGGGAAAGTCGGGAACGTGGGCCCCAAAAAAAAAAAAAGAGGGACGAGGAGCAGCGGATCCCGCTCTGAACCCAGCCCCATCCCGGCCTTATCCCCATCCTGGTCTCGTTCCCGGCCCCAGTCCTGATCCTGATCCCATTCCTGATCCCAATCTCACTCCAAGTCATCCCATCCCAGGTCCCAACCCCATCCCAGTCCCCTCAGTCCAAAGGCTGACCCCTCACCCCATCTTCTCTCCCTAATCCTGATCCCAGTCCCATCATCCCCTTTTCCCTTCCCAATCCCATTCCCAGTCCTCCCATTCCCAATCCTCATCCCATCCTCATTCCTAATCCCCTTCCCATCCCCTCTCCCCTTCCCAGTCCTGTTCCCATCCCCTCTCCCTTTCCTAATCCCATTCCCATCCCACTCTCTCTCCCCAATCCCAATCCCTACTCCCAACCCTGATCCCGTCCTCACTCCTAATCCCGTTCCCATCCCCTCTCCCCTTCCCAATCCCATCCCATTCTTTCTCCCCAATCCCTACTCCCAACCCTAATCCCATCCTCATTCCTAATCACAATCCCATCCCCTCTCCCCTTCCTAATCCCATTCCCATCCCACCCTCTCTCCCTTTCCCAATCCCTACTCCCAACCCTGATCCCGTCCTTACTCCTAATCCCATTCCCATCCCCTCTCCCCTTCCCAATCCCATCCCACTCTCTCTCCCCAATCCCAATCCCTACTCCCAACCCTAATCCCGTCCTCACTCCTAATCCCGTTCCCATCCCCTCTCCCCTTCCCAATCCCGTCCCATTCTCTCTCCCCAATCCCTACTCCCAACCCTAATCCCATCCTCATTCCTAATCACAATCCCATCCCCTCTCCCCTTCCCAATCCCATTCCCACCCCACTCTCTCTCCCTGACCCCAATTCCTACTCCCAACCCTGATCCCTCATTCCTAATCCCATTCCCACCCCTCCCACCTCCCTCTCCCCTTCCCAATCTCTAATCCTGATCCCAATCACAATCTCAATCCCATTCCCATCCCTCCCCATCCCCTCTCCCCTTCCCAATCCCCCCAATTCCCAAGCCTGACCCCCCTCCCAACCCTCCCTCCCCCTTCCCAACCTCTAATCCTGATCCCGATCCCATCCCCTTCTCCCCTTCCCAATCCCCCAGTTCCCGATCCCAGTCCCCTCCCACGTCCCTAATCCCAAGCCCAGTCCCTAACCCCTCACCGCTCCAGTTCTTGGCCATTTTGAACATGTTGGCTGCTCTGGCATAGCACTCGCAGGCCTCCTCCAGCCGGGACGAGCCCCTGGGGACGGAAAAACGGGGGATTGGGGAGGGGGCAGCACCCCAAAACGCCCCCTGGGACCCCCAAATAACCCACCCAGCACCCCCAACCCCCTCCAGGACCCTCAAATAACCCCCTGGGACCCCCAAATAGCCCACCCAGCACCCCCAACCCCCCTCCAGGACCCCCAAATAACCCCCTGGGACCCCCTAAGCACCCTCCAGGATCCACAAGTGGCTCTCAAGCAACCCAAACTGCCCACCCAGACCCCCAAATAACCCCCTGGGACCCCCAAATAGCCCACCCAGCACCCCCAACCCCCTCCAGGACCCCCAAATAACCCCCTGGGACCCCCCTAAGCACCCCCCAGGATCCACAAGTGTCTCCCCAGCAACCCCAACTCCCCCCTCCAGACCCCCAAATAACCCCCTGGGACCCCCAAATAACCCACCCAGCACCCCCAACCCCCTCCAGGACCCCCAAATAACCCCCTGGGACCCCCCTAAGCACCCCCCAGGATCCACAAGTGTCTCCCCAGCAACCCCAACTCCCCCCTCCAGACCCCCAAATAACCCCCTGGGACCCCCAAATAGCCCACCCAGCACCCCCAACCCCTCTCCAGGACCCCCAAATAACCCCCTAGGACCCCCTAAGCACCCTCCAGGATCCACAAGTGTCTCTCAAGCAACCCAAACTGCCCACCCAGACCCCCAAATAACCCCCTGGGACCCCCAAGCCCCACCCCAGGACCCCTAAACACCCCCTGGGATCCCCAAACATCCCCCTGGAGCCCCCAAATGCCTCCCCCAGCATCCCCAACCCCCTCCCAACACCCCCAAATACCCTTCCAGGACCTCTAAATACCTTTCCAGGACCCCCAGATAAACCCCTCGGGTCCAAAAACCACCCCCCCTGGGACCCCCCAAAATAACCCACCCAGTACCCATAACCAACCCCCCCCCCCCAAATCCCACCTTCTCACCCCCCCAGCCCCCCCCCTCCCCCCGAAACCACTATCCCCTCATTGCTCTCTGCAACTCCCTGAGAGGAGGTTGTGGAGAGGAGGGAGCTCTGGGCTCTTCTCCCAAGGGACACAAGGAGGTGACATGACCTCGAGCTCCTCCAGGGGAGGTTTAGGCTGGAGATTAGGAGGAAGTTTTTCACACAGAGGGTCATTGGGCATTGGAACAGGCTGCCCAGGGAGGGGGTTGCTTCCCCTTCCCTGGAGGGGTTTAAGGCGTGGGTAGACCTGAGGGCCGTGGGTTAGTGTTTGCTACGAATGGTTGGACTCCATGACCCTTTGGGGTCTCTTCCAACCTGCTCGTTCTATGATTCCACGAACACCCCCCACCCCCGCTCACCCGAAGAGGCTGGAGAAGATGGACTGGGCGCTCTTCACCTTCCTATCGGCCTCGGCCAAGAGCTGCAGAGCCTCCTTCTCCTTCCCGGCTGCTGCCGCCGCCGCCGCCGCCATTGCGGCTTCCCTTCTCTGACGGCCGCGTCACGTGACCCCCGCCCCGACGGCCGCTTCCGCCCCACGTGACCCAGCGGCGCCCGCACGCCTGTGTGTTTCCCCCGTCAGGTGATCCGCCAGCCCCCCCGTCACGTGATTTAAGCCCTCCCACCGCGCGCTTCCGGATCACATGATCTCACCTCTCCTAGGACACACCCCCCCCAGCCAACCAACCCCGCCCGCGCTCTCCACC